>SNQJ01S0181030.1:0-16898 GCA_010110895.2 Picea sitchensis | reverse complement strand
AAATGGAGACACTACCTCATGGGAAAGAGGTTTGAGCTAAGAACAGACCACAATGGTCTGAAATATTTATTTGATCAACCAAATCTAAATGCTAGACAAATAATATGGTTAGAATTTATAAGCGAATGTGACTTTGATATAAATCTTATCAAGGGGAAATAAAATAAAGTGGCTGATGCACTCAACAGGAAGGTGCATGAATTACATGCTACAACCATTAGCATGTACCAAATTGATATTAAAAGAAAAATTCTAGAGGCTGCAAATGTAGATATGCAATACAAAGAATTGGTAGCAATGCTACAACAGAGTAACATTCTTCATAAAGTGGATAATTATAAGTTTGGAATAGATGGAATATTGTTGCGCTAGAACAAGATTTTTGTTCCAAATGTCCAGGACTTGAAACGTATGATTTTTCATGAAATGCATAATGTTCCTTATGCAGGGCACCCTGGATATCAAAAAACCATTGCAATGATTAAGATCCATTACTTTTTTCTAGGTATGAAGAAAGAGATCGCCGAGTACATCGCTAGATCTATGGAATGCCAGAAAGTGAAAGCTGAGAATAGGCACCCAGCAGGATTATTGCAACCTTTAACCATTCCTGAATGGAAGTGGGAAGTGGTGACAATAGATTTTATTACGGGATTGCCTAAAATGGGCAAGCTGCATGATTCGATCATGGTTGTGGTGGACAAGGTTACGAAAGCTGCCCATTTTATTCCACTAAAAACTAAAAAAAGGCAACAGAGGTTGCTGATATTTTCATGAAGGAAGTGGCATGATTGCACGGGATTCCTAAGACAATTGTATCCGATAGAGATCCAAAATTCACCTCAAATTTTTGGAGAGGATTGTTCAAAGGATTGGGAACGAATCTGAACTTTAGTACAGCTTATCATCCTGAGTCTAATGGACACACATAAAGGGTGAACAGGGTGATAGAAGATATACTGAGAATGTATGTGATGGACAAACCATCGAAATGGGAAGACTACCTACACTTGGTAGAATTCGCGTACAACAATGGGTATCAGGCATCATTGAAGATGAGCCCATTTGAAGCAGTTTATGGAAAACAGTGAAATACTCTAGTGAGTCGGGATAACCCAATTGATAGGACAGTATTTGGGTCAGAGTTGCTCAGGGAAATGGAGGACCAGATGACAAAAATTAAATAGAATTTAAAAGTTGCCCAAGACAGACAAAAAAGTTATGCCGATAAGAACAGAACCCATAGAGAATTCAAAGTGGGTGATCATGTTTTCCTGAAAGTGAAAGCTAATAGGAGTTCCCTGAAGTTGGGAAGCTGCGCCAAGTTGGCAGCCATATTTTGTGGGCCTTTTGAAATCCTAGAGAGGATTGGTCCATTCGCTTATATGATTGCATTGCCTGCATCTATGTATGTTCATAATTTATTCCCTGTATCATTGCTAAAAAGATATATACCTGATGCTAATCATGTTATTGATTGGAATGTGATTTAGGTGGAGCAAGAAGGCGCTTTTCAAGTGCATCCAGTGTGAATTTTGGACCGGAAATTCAAGCAGCTCCGAAACCGAGCTATAGGGCTTGTAAAGGTTCAATGGACCTGGTACGGTCCTGAGGATGCTACTTGGGAGCATGAAGATGCAATGCGGACATAATACCCACATCTTTTTGAAGATTTTTGAAAACTTTGTTATATATGGGCATATGATGCACTAAGGACAGTGCATAAATAAGGGGAGGGGATTATAATATCCCTCGTTCGAACCCAATTTTAAATGTAATATAAATGTACTTAAGATGGTGAGTTGTTTTGACCTCATTTGGTAATGCACGTCATGTGGCATAGTATGCGCATGAACTGCACAGTAAAATGATGTAATATGCACATTCCAGGATATCGTGCGCAGTAACTAAGGTGGGTGTAGTATGAAGGTCAACAAGCCTCATGTATATGATATGTGTTATAGGCTAGTGAGACGATTATTATAAGCTGGGATGCTTATGTTTTGGTATTAGGTCAGAATGCCTAGATGTCAAAGGGAAATGTGCCTACTTTGTACATGACTCATGATTAATATAAAATACATCATTGCGTGCAGACGGACCACGATAAAAGAGACGGGGGACTGAACTTCTCCAGCTAGGGAAAGGGAGGGCCAAAAGTCAAGGGAATATTATATTGATATTTCCTAAAGCATAACATATGGATAATTATTTTGTCCTAAGTTCTAAAGTTGGGGACAAGTGGACCAAAATAACTTCCGATATGAAAAGTGTCAAGCTGGGGACATGCATTCATATCATGGGGGAACTTAGCTCATTTGGTGACTTTTCAGGGGATACCTTACCAACATCCCGACCATCATTGTTTTGCACAATGATTTCCACAAAGAGTTCACAATGATTCTTTCCACACTCAGTTATCCAGTCAATGATTCCATGACCATTTTCACTCATGCATTCCGTTATCCTTGAGACAACCATTTCACCATTCTGGATCCTGTTCCCATAACCCGTTTCGGTTGGTGTACCTCGTTAGTTTGGAGCGGGATTGAAAAAGTGGGTTGTCAAGCCCGTGAGCAATTCTCTGAGCGAGAGAATTGCTGGGGATTGATTCCCGAAGGTGCTAAACTACAGCTACAACACTATGAGACTTTTGGTTCGGCCTTTTGTTGAAGCCCTGGAAGGGAAGTGGGGCAACCGAGGGACTATTGAGCAGAGAAGGGGCACACTTCCTTGGGTGAGACAGACATGTGGGGAATGAGAGGTTGTAGGCTATTAGTTGAGTGAGCACCTGAGACAGAGTCTTTCCTGTTGCCCATGAGCCTTAGCCTAGATAGGAACCCTTTTCCTGGGTGGAGTTCAGTCCCAGCTCGGGGGTGACTCACTGTTGAGAATGATGAACAATGTAGTCTATGGCTGGGAGGTTCGTGGATGGCCTGTACGTAGTTGGTGACAATATTTCTAAGATAAGTACCAATTGTATGATAAAATGATATGCTTCTTTTTTATTTACATGCCTATGTTACGGTTTATCATATATATGATTATAATTGGCTGTATGTTTATGGGTAATTCCCTGTTGAGGTTGCATATCTGTAGTTATTGTTATTTCAGTATAAAATTTGTATGTTACAGAAAGTAATTGTTTGTTATGTTTATATGTAAAGATTTCACAAGAGTGTTGTATGTATATGTTTTAGATGCATGCAATTTAAAAAGTAAATTTGTGTGCCATAGCTTAGTTGACTACTGGGTATGTTACCATATGTTCCGCAGTAAGGGAACAAAAAAGTTCCCTATAGTAGCATGGTCTGACCTTTAAAGGCTGGGAATGTTACCGAATGTTGTCAGAGCATGAGAGGTTTCTCTGGAGTGGCGTACCTCAGCCTGTGGGTGGTCGGGGGAACGTTACATTTTGCTATCATCAATATTTCATAGAACAGAGGGGAAGGAGTTGCATCCTTATCAGGATCCTGTGACTTGACTGTGTTTCCCACCTGCTCGATTTCTTTTGTTATTACCACAGTCAAGGGCGTTATTGTTGGTTGTTTGTTATTTTATTTCTCCTGCTCTTGGAAAACGTTATTTTCTTTAGGAGAGATTATACGCCCCGATCTTAACCAGAGGTCATTGCAACCTACTGAGTTTGTTTCCCCTTCTCCATTTTCCATAATTTGGATGAGTTGAGTCAGTCTATTATTGGGATTTGGGTGGGGTTGGGCTGGTAATTGAGGGCGCAATTACGATTGAGGGTTCTGGGGCAGTTGGAGTGGGGCTTGCAACGTGGGTTGGGTTTGAGGGGCCATGCCCATTGGTTGATTGTTTATCCCCATGAGGTGCTGCCAATTCTGGTTCCAATTTGGGTTTTGGGCAGTCGTGTTAGGCCACTGCAGAGGGTAGGGGTTTTTATTTGAGTTTTTCCAGGATGAGGTGGGGTATTGTGAGTTAGGCCAGGTGGAACTTGCAATTGGTTGATTCTGCCAGATGGGATTTGTAGGTGGGTATTGTTGGGGCTGCCAGTTCTGATTAGTAAACGGCTGGCTCTGCCATGCATTACTAGAATTTTTCTGTTGATTATATTGTCCAGAAAAGAAAGGGGAGGGGTCGTGGAATGTATTTGGAGGCTGGGCCTGCCATTGACGATGTTGAGCCATCATATATAATGGTTATGTTTCCTCTTATGCTTCTCTAAAGACAACTTTCAGTCCAGGGAACGATGGGCATTGATCCATTTCATGATCCTTGGCACAAATAGCGCCAAACCGAACCACATCTAAAGGAAATTCCCTTGGACCATGTTTTTTCTGCATCTGTGGAAAAATATGGCCAAAGTCTGCTCTGCTTCTGCTTGTTTCTGTTTGGCCTGCAATACATCCAATTGTGTAGTCAGAGTGCTCAGAATATATTTTTTGAAATTTTCTAAGAGATTACCATCTTCCGCTCACGTAACACCCCTGCTGGTAATATTGTTATTTCTAGTGAGGGAAGTCCGCATCCCTGATCTGGTCCGTGTACTTCCTCGTGAGCACCTGATGCACAATAGGACAATTTTATCATAAGTTTCATGATAAATGTCACCCTTCCCCATTAAATTTAATATTTCTACACATTCATCTTTAATTCCTTTTATCAATGTGGCTTTAAGCACCTCACCTGGTAAGGTTCTGTAAGGATACCTTTGTAAATTATATTGGAATCTTTCAACATATTCTTCTAATGTCTCATTTTCTTGTGCAGTCATTTGAATTATTTCATCTTTTAGGTCCCTGGTCCTACAATAATCCTGGTATTTTGTTAAGAAGGCATTTTTCATCTCATCCCATGAGTTAATGGTTCCACCTCCCAATCCCATAAACCAATGCAAAGCTGTCCCTTTTAAAGTGGAAGGGAACAAATTTAGTTTTTTGGGTTCAAAGGTGTAATCATAACCCCTACATAGGACATCAAATTCAAATAGGAATGCATCCGGGTCTTCTGAAATTAATCCATGAAAGGTTGGAAGATTCTGTAAGGGAATTTCTTTCATGGGGTTATTAGCAATTGGATCAACTATCGGATATTCCAAAGTGGAAATCTAGGGATGCTGTTGATTTGGTTGTGCCATTTGATCGAAAATGTGCCAAAAATCTTCAGGAATTTCTTGATCCGGGTGTTCTATTCGAGGTGGTTGATTATTTGGTCCCTTGGGGGATTTGATTGCACTCCCTCTATCTGGGATTTCAGGTATATCTTCTTCTTTCACAGGAGATTCAGGATCAGGGGGTGGTGATGGGTCTGCCTTGGCAACCTCACTGGTTTCTCCTTCTCCTTCCTACAGATTACAAGAATTTCCCTCATCTAAAGGGTTGAGGGGTGGAAGATCTATGCTTTGAAATATTTTTTGAGTCCCTTCAGTTTTGCTATGAATCTCAATGTGGGCAGTTGGTGAAACTGCTACCTGAGGGATTCGAGTAGATCCTTTCCTAGGTCCAACCGAGTCTTGAGATTCATCTTTTCAGATGATTTCGTCTATGAAAGTGCTTCTCCCAGGGAGCACCGAGCCTTGGGATTTGGTAGTTTTTGGTGGGGGTTTTGTTTTTTCAAGATCTTTCTTATTAGTCATACACACTTCACGCAAAAACAAATTTAAAAGAAACACCTATATAACCTCTTAAGTGTCAACTAGAGGTAAGCATTGGCATAAGCATATTACTTATTGCCTGCGTAGGTTCTTACCTTCCGTCTTCAATACCTTGTCCTCCAGAGACATAACCTATGCTACCTTTGACATTCTCCCCGACAACGATGGCAAAATGTTGGTGTCTAAAGATGCCTAAAAATAACCTTAGTTTAACATTAATTTATCAACCCGAGGATTCGTCTTTTATCTCAAGAATATCAACAAAGTCTATCCAGATAGCTCGTAGAGGCTAAAATCATGTAGTTAAAGCAAACCTGAGTTTATCCACAATCAAGTTCCTCAAATGTTCATTAAAGATTCTAAAACTAAGATCTTACTTAACAGAATTGAAATCTGATTACTGACATGCTGTAATTGAAAAGGAACTAACTAATCTGCTGAATTCATTTAACTAAAAACCAATAATTGAATCTGAATAAAGACTTGCAGAATTGACTATTAACTATGAATCAAATTGCTGAAAAGGAAATAGAAAATTCCTCTATCTATGGAAAGAAACAACAATTGTAATCTAATCAAAAGGAACAACAAATGTAACTTGACGTAAAGGAACAACAATTGTAACTTTAACTGAAAGGAACAACAAATGAAAATCTAAGTAAAAGGAACAACGCATATGAAAATGTGAGGAACTGTCAAGCAATAAACTACAGTAATGAAAGTTAGAACAACAATCATTAATACTCGAGAGAAATGTCTATATTTTGTACGCAAATAACATAAAATCATTAACACACTGATGCATTCGTCTTAACTATTGTAAAAGAGAATTGAATCATAAAACAAAAAGCAAAACTGATACAATTATAGATTTGAGACAGTAGCTCCTTTAGAGTGGGCCCTTGGTCCTCATAAGCACTGCTACTAGAAACTCAATATGTAGAAATGGTGAAAACGTTCAAAGCTTTTATTGATTTCATAGCTAGTACAACATTCACAAAAACTGCTTGCGCAGAGTAATTCTGAGTTCTAAATACTTGGATACAATTCTTATATTATTATTTTAGGATCTATTACCCTCTATATATACAATAATCTGAGTAAATTAAGCCATCCCGAGGATCGAGAGATCCTCAGGATTTCTTAATTATTATAAAGTTACAATATAGAAAATCAATCATTTTCAAAATTGCTTTGGACCAAAAGTCCTCAACCTCCAATAGCTTACGCATCTTCAAGATCTCCTTTGTTATTTCAGTTTTGACAATATTTATCCAATCCTGTAACAGAATCAAACAATTCCAATCATATTTTGGAATCTATTTAATATAACTTCAATAATATCACTAGAAGACATATTAATCATTTTCTATCCTATTTATCCCTGATTAACAGGAAAGTCAATCAAGATTATATCATGAACTGTGGGAATAAGGAGGATATTTGTACATTTTTCATACCCCAACACCACGTTATCAGAAAATGATTACAACCACTAGAAAACAATTCTATTGGCCTCGATTGAAAAATGACATAGATGATTATTTAGCCAAGTGTCTAGAATGTCAACAAGTTAAGGCAGAACACCGGCACCCAAGATGATTGTTACAACCTCTACCAATTCCAGAATGGAAGTGGGAAACCATCTCCATGGATTTCATCATCGGATTACCAAAATCGGCCAAGCAAAATGACACCATCATGGTAGTGGTGGAAAAATTGAGCAAGTCTTCTCACTTCGTCCCTATCAAGTCGACTTGCAAGGAAATAGATAACAACAACATCATCATGAAGGGAATATCCAGACTGCATGACATGCCCAGGAAGATTGTATCTGACAGAGACACAAAATTTACTTCAAGATTTTGGAAATCCTTGATGGCTAGTTTTGAGACTAAATTATTGTTTAGCACAGCCTATCACCCCCAAACTGATGGACAGACAGAAAGAGTAAACCAAATATTACAAGACATGTTAATAATTCATGTAATTCATCATCCTAAGAAGTGGGAAGACTACTTGTCATTGGTAGAATTTTCCTACAACAACGGTTATCAAGAGTCACTGAAGATGAGCCCTTTTGAAGCCCTCTATTGTAGACAATGCAAGATTTCAGTCAGCTGGAGTAATCCAGTGGATAGAATTACAATCAGACCTTACATGTTGAAATAAATGGAACAAAAAGTGATTCAGATAAAGAAAATCATGAAAATTTCTTAGGATAGACAAAAGAGTTACGCCAATATAAAGAGAACTCCCAGAGAGTTCAAGACATGAGACCATGTTTATCTCAGAGTTAGGCCCAAGAAGAGTTTCCTGAGGATGGGATCATGTGCCAAGATGGAACCTCGGTATTGTGGACCATTTGAAGTCTTAAATAGAGTGGGACCTATAGCCTATAGGCTAGCACTCCCTCCCACAGTAAAGGCACATAATTTTTTCCATGTTTCATTATTGAAGAAATATGTACATGATTCTAATATATAATTGAGTGGTGTGTGATCCAAGTGGAGCCGGAGGGAGAATTCTTACCATAACCTCAATGCATACTAGACAGGAAGGAGACCCCACTCAGGAACTGAACCATTGAACAGGTCAAGGTGTAGTGGAAACACTTTGGCCCAGATGAGGCTACGTGGGAAATGGAGGATGCTATGAGACAAGCATCTCCATTTTTATTCACTTCTGTATATACAGAGCATGTTAAAAGATAGAACATCAAGGACAATGTTCCTTCAAGGAGGAGGGAATTGTAGCATCTTGTTTCCCCCTGTTTGTAAATATAACTATATTGGCCAAGAGACTATGGAAAACTCAATATATGTGAATGTTTGATTTGATGGACCTTTATATAAAAGGTCAATGAATGTAATTTCCGTTAATTACTAGAAAATGGATAAGTGATTGCATGGATGATGGAAGGGGGGTGTACTAAGAGAGACCACGAATGTTAGGAAAGATACGGTGAAGGGGACCATGAATGGTTGCGTTAACCTCCACTAAACCAGTACTTTACTGGATTTAATTGCTCAGAACCAGAACAGTCCTCTGACCCATGAATGAATTACAGTCAGGATGGTAGGTGGGAAGACCTCCTCAAGAGTTAATGAGGGGATGGGGTAGGGAAACCATCTGTAAGGATTTCAGACCTGACCATGGAATGGGAATTTGAGCCATGCACAATCTTGCTGAGGAAGGAAAGAAATGAAGGTGTGGTGGGAAGAGGGAGACCTACAAAGAGTGTAGAGACGAGAGACTAAGATCTCGAGTTAAGGGAAGAAATAATAAATGGGCATGTTATGGTCGCAGGAAATGACTAGCAAGGTTATGATACAAGCTGATAAACAAGGTTTTTGAGTGACAGAGGAATTACTCAGGCGATCCTCCTTGCTTCGTATTGTGTAAACTATTTCCAAGATCGTGCGGAAGGAGGAGAGTAACCTCCATCCCTACTATCATTGAGCCGAAAGAAAAGATTATATCTCAGAGCATCATGGTCTATCTCGGGGGTGGCTAGTGGTAAATCTGTTAGGAGTGACTGAGCCTATGGTTGGGTGGAAACAAGTAACCCTTTCAGCAGTCGGTTCACACTATCTAGTTCTGATAAGTATTTTACTACTTTATGTATTGAACTGCAATAATGGATGAATGCACGAGTTTATGTATATATGTGTATTTATAAATGATTTCTGTGTGGAATGGTCGTGATATGTGTATGCATTCATCTCCTTGTGAACTTATGATTCTGACTGATAGTCTGTATGCCCAAGATTAGCTCCCAAGGATTCTTAGGACATAAGCTTGTAAAACGAATGAGATAGAGATATCGTGTCGATATGACCTTGTCTGTCTAAAGAGGATACCTCTTTCAGATTCCTAGTTGTGCGATTGAGATTCCAGGCTCAATTCCTTAACCATTTCACGATAAGCTCAAGAAGGATAGAAGATTTCAAGCCTTGATAGAGGAGGTCTCTTCGTTTGGAAGATGAGCGGACGAGATCCGTTCGAGAGGACCCATATGATCAATACCTAGGAACCTTAGGCTAAGACTAAGGAAGCTAATTCCTCCTATCTTCGAAGCTTCGGGAGTTCGGGACTTTGGAGTATGATTGACCTTACCAGCCTTATATTGGCCGAAGGTAACCGGGAGACTCGATTTCCCGCAAGGTTGACCAACATTAGGCACTTCCCTAGGTGGTTAGGAAAACCTATATTACCAACTAAACTGGAAAACCTCGAAGGTCAGAGCCACGAAGGACCCAAAACCGTAGATCGAGGGATCCTTCGGATTCTTTCCCAGCCATCGATATATAGGGTACGCGTGGCGCTAGCCTCTTCAGTTCGAATATTGGTCACTTCGGTAGATAAGAGGAGTTTGCATCGCAACACTCCCAAACGTCGAATCCACGAGGTAACAAGAGATGTAGATCTATAAATCTACGTGGCCAGATCTTGACCGTGAGATTTGAGGAACGTTAGAAGCCTGTCAGTCTAGGGTGACATGGTGCAGTGACATCGCCCAAGGTGACGTGGACCCTAGTTTGATGTGCCATGTCTCACCTAGATTCATGTGTATCACATACCCTATAGGCCTATTGGAACGTAATACCTGTCACCCTGACCCCTCCTACTTGTCAGTTCCTGGTACATGCCCACCTAGCCAACGTGGTTGGTGAAGGGATCGAGACTCCGAGAATTTGAGACTCTGGAGGATTTAGGGATGTAGCATTGTAGAGATACCAAAAATGTCTGAAGGTTGGAACCACGTGGAAATCTTCCAGGACTTCAAAAGTTCGGGACTTCGGGAGGTCTCGTGCGTAGATACCAAAGAGACGTTCAGGGCCAAAGCGCCGAACTCTGAATTTCCCTCTAGCCGGTGTGTCAGATGAGGGTTAAGCCAGTCATCAAAAAAACCAAGAAATAATAATGACAAGATGAAGCCACGTGGCCCTCAACCAATGAATGCCCGAATAACTTCGAGAAGCCGTAAGATATAAACCAAGGTTCGATTTAGAATTTGGTAGCATTCATTATAAAGCTACGTGCAAGTAGAAGAGAATGAATCATCTTGGAGAGATGATTCGAGATGAGTTAGTTAAGGAAAAACAAATTTATGATGCCCCACCCCTCAAAAGAGTATTAAGGAGTCGGGTGTGTTACAATTAAACAACACTAACCACATGAAAATGAGTGCCAACTCATCCATGGGCACACAACCTCCCCTCCATTACGTTTTGGATTTCTCTGCATCTATCCTTGTAACATTACTATTTACTTTAATTGTTGCAATGGGAGATGTTGAAGGTTGTGTTGCAGGTGTGTCACGATCGCTCTGTTTCAAACGTGTGTCTATTCAATTGGTTGTTATAGAGACTCTTAGTACTAGATGTAATCTACAATTCTTTTCAAATATGTATATTCAATGTAGTATCCATACACACAACTCATAAATCATAAACATCCCATAAATATAACTTAAAAATCATCTAAACATTTTGTGAATTTTGATGTTCAAAATTGTTGGATTCTGCTTTTGTAGTAGTGGGTTATGATGTTCTTGGGATTATAACAAAAACATTATTCATTAACACGTCAAAAATGTAAGCAATATGATGCAAATTAAGGAGATAAGAACTCCTCAGGATCACACTACAACACCACACTTCTACAAAGAAGAAAGAGATCCAATGATCTAAATTGATTTCTGTGTTTAACTAACAAATATGGAGGTGTATATATACAATGGGATAGACCCAATGTTATTTTTCATGGTTGGGTAGATAAAAGATCTTACGTTAGCTTACAACTCACTCTGCATTAAAAATATAACAATGCATTGGAACTCCAACACCCCCCCATAGGAGAAACGTAGGGAAAAAAAAGGAAAACAAAGATGGGCCCCAAAAACAAGGCCTAATGAGGTACCCATGTACAAACTCTCATAAACGGAGAAAAGGAGAAAAACTCGTAGGAAAAAATTCCTCCCCAAAAGAGAGAAAAATGCCAATGTTGAAAAAGGCATTGAAGTAGATCTCACATAGATGCATTGAAAAGCAATACCATGAGGTCCATGAAGGATGAAAAATCTAATAAAGAAGTATGACCAAACTATGAAGAAGAGGGCCAAGTAACCTCAAAGAACATGGTTGATTTATGAAGCTAAAGAGGATTGGTTGCAAAGACATGAGAATGACAAACACTAACAATCATCACATAAATGCTTAAAAGAATAGGTGCTTGTGAAGAACGAGAAAAAGGATTCTAATAGAAGCAAACACCATCAACCATCAAAAGATAAATGAGGCCTATGGATGTTGAAAAATTCATAACATGAAGTATGGCCAAAACTCTAAATAGTTCCAACTAACCCAAGTTGTCAATGCCACCAAGGATCCATGTAGAAATCCAAATTTCAAAATTCTCAAACAAAGAGACTGATCCTATGAAATGAGTCTCGACTCAGAAATCTTACAATCGAGAAAACATAAAATGTTGAGTGTCCCTATGGACGCCAATCCATCTAACTCGAGTGCATGGTTCACTAGCTGTTGCAACCACCGAGTCAATATAGGAATTACTGTTGTGTACAAGGCTGACTCTAAATATGCTTGATATCGATCGAACATGGTGAGTAAAAAATGACCCGAGGAAGCATTGCATACCATCCCCCCACAATGTTGAATGGAATGGAAAAGATTATGGAAATGGATGTCACAACTGATGACTAGAGTATGGATTACAAGATAAAGGTGCAAAGGTGCAAACTAGCCTAAGTAAGAAACACTCTAAAGTGGAAAGCTCCAAGAGACTTTGAAACACGACAGTATAGTACATGGAGACAAATTCCTAGTTACACTCTTATAGCTATATGTACAAGGGGCATATAATCCACTATTCAAAAGTGCGGAACAAGAGGTACCATAAATAGTCATCATGGATAACAATCCTCACTATGAATCCCATGTATCATGGATGAAACACATTTGTAATATGTCCTCAAACAGTTCCTCAAATGTTTCCATGAACAACCATCAAGCCAATCACAAATAATCCTTGGAGTTGGTACCTTGCCAAGATGTTGTCGTACACACCTCTTCATCAAATCATTGAAATAAGGGAAACTAAAAAAAGGCCATGGATACCTGACAGGACTATAATGTTGTCTCTAATCATGATATTGAGGATGTCGATATGTGGAGGATGTAGACCTTGAAGCTAATGATGAAGAGTTTGTTGCTTCCAAAAGATCTAATGTTGGTGTTGAAGAGTCTGATACTGGAAACTTTGATGCTAAAGTTTTTCTTGAAGATGGCTATGAAAGATCCAAAAATGGATCAATAAGAGGTATAGGTGGTGGCTACTGTGACTCAACAATATAAGAGTCATCTAAAGCAATGGACTCTTGTGCTGGAACAAATTGAGTATATGCTGAAGAAATATCGAGACAACTTGCTAATGGTAATGAAGTCCTATCAAAACCAAGTCCGACTTTTGTTGGTCTCATCACATGATGAATGGGATGTACAATCCCCTGCCCATTTTTACTAAGGCTGTATTCCATATGATGCATCCATTTTAATCCAACACCAGAATATTGTGACTCAAAAGTTGGTGAAGGAAGCATAGGAGTGATTGGCAGTGAAAAAGCACCTTCAAAATCAAGAGATTGTTGCAGATCTCTCTACAAACATGCAATAATATCTTCCTTCTCTTTTAATTCAGCGAAAAAATGCTTATTGAGAAGAGTGAATTTCTCCTCCATCTTATTAAAGAGGGTGGTTCAAGTATCAACTTGAGCTTGAAGCTTTTCCATTAGACCCCCAATGAGTCCAGAATCCCTGAAAATACATGCGCTCATGTTTTGAAGACAAATCTTGGATTTCTCTTGTTGGCTTCGAAGATTTCAAAATTCTTTGACAAGTTTTAAATTCATATTCTGAAGGTTGGAGATAATAGTATCTTTGTTCTCCATTATGGAAACCCTGGTCTTTAAAAATAAAAACCAACAGAAAATAATTGCAAAAAGCGCAAAACCTGGGTGTGCTTGTAGATCTGAAGTTTGGAACAAATGCTCATGAACCAATCATGAGTGAGTAAAAAAATACTTGGTTATATACAAAAAAATGTGGGCCGCTAGATCCAATCCAGGATAGTCAACTCACAATCCGTTCTGAAATAGAATTCCTACCACAATGTTTAAGGTCGATTCTCCATGCGAGATGGTCTTTCAAATGTAACTCTGGTAAAAAACATTAACCATTGGATCTGTAAAAAAAAGAGGTGCACTATAAGCTGCAATATCGATCTGGAAAGATCAGATCGCTACAAAGTGCGATGGCCTTAACTATAAAAAAAGTCCCACCTTTGACTGCAAAACCGTATCACCTTTCAGCGAAGGAGAAAACAAATCCTATGTATCACCTCTCAGAATGCACAAAAACATATAATCTTATAAGTTGAGGCCGTTTCCACCCTCCAAGGACCAATTTTCCACGTTCCTTGAAAATGCTAATGCTAATGATGCCCCCCCATGATCATGATGTTGAGGAAGTCGATACGTGGAGGATGTTGTTGAAAATACTAAAACAACTGAGAGGGGGGGTGAATCAGTTGTAGTTGAGCTTAAACAATATTAAGTCCATTAAAACATTATTAATCTTTATTCAAGTGATCATCAACAATATACAGCATATGGACAGTAAAATTAAAGAACATCAGTCACACATAAGGTATACACAGAGATAGATTTTCACGAGGAAACCCATAAAGGGAGAAAACCTCTTTTTCTTCGAAATGATAAGCAGTATTTTAAGTTCTGTACATCATCTATAATTGAGCACCAACTCAATGTGAGGCTGCTACCTCTATTTTACAAGCTGCAACTTGTTTGAGAGCACCAACTCTCTAGTTTCTCTAGCACCCACTAGAAGGAAGCACCAACTCCCTTAATGTTCCAGCACCAACTGGATGGAAGCACCAACTTCCAGTTACACAGGCTCCAACCTGTATAACATAGAACACTTGTTCTCCCTTGCACCACCCTTCCACCCTGGTTTCTCTGACTGCAACCAGATGGAAGCTACAACTTCCTATGTTCAAGCTCTCACTTGAACCTCTGAGGACAACAGTCCTCCCGAGAACCTCCCAACCCCCCTAGAACATAAATGAACAAATAAACATTCAACTACACAGATACATCAATTCTTACCAATCTTCCTTTGTTCTGTAAATCTGGTCATCTTCTAACTGTTCTGCAATTCATTTCTTCCTCTGTCTGTTCAGCAAGTCTGCTCTGCATCAACTTCTTCTGTCATTCTGCTCAGCTTCAAGTTTTCTTCATCATCAGTTACTCTTCCCTTAGTTTCATCTCACACTGTGCATATTCTCCATCTAACTCTGCGCTGTCTGATTTTCCCTTTCTTACAGTTTTATTCATTTCTCATACAGAACGACCAACATCACGCTGTCTGTCTCATTTTGTTTTATACACACTCACGGTGGTTCAACTTCCCATCTCCTTAGGCAAAACGGAAGACAACTGTCTCAGCAACTGAAACGCCAACTAATCGGCAATCATGAGTCTGTTTCGCTAACAGATTCGAAACTGAGGAGTTAACTGTGAGAGAGAACAATAACCCTCTGATCAACACTTGATTTGACGGTTCAGATCATTCTGCGATTTCGCATATCGCGATTTCGACATTCCCGATGTTCAATGTTCTTGTCACTTACAAATCCTAATCCATGAAACTCCGTAAAGAAGTCAAATCAATGGTCCAGATCACATCTTGATCTGACGGTTCAAATTCAGTCGAGATTTCATACATCGCGATTTCGACACTCTTGACATTCAGTGTTTTTGTCACTTCAAAGTCCCGATCCACGAAACTCCGTAATGGAGTCATATCAACGGTCCATATCACATATTGATCTGACGGTTGCAATTACGTAGCGATTTCGCATATCACGATATCGAGATTCTTGATGTTAATATTCTTTGACATCTCCAACACTCGATCCTCAAAACCCTGAAATGGACTTGGATCAACGGTCCAAATTCAATCTTGATTCAATGGCTGCAATTAAATCGCGATTTCAGAATTCTTGTTGCATTGTTTCTTTTCCTCTTGATGTTGCGATTCACGAAACTCCGATAAGGACTAGAATCAACGGTCCAGATTCAATCTTGATTCAATGGCTGCGATTAAATCGGGATTTCGAAGTTCTTGTTGCATTGTTTTTTTTGTCTCTCCATGTCGCGATTCGCAAAACTCCGATATGGAGTTGGATCAACGGTCCAGATCTGATCTTGATTCAACGACTGCGATTGAATTGTGATTTTGGAATTCTTGTTGCATTGTTTTCTTGCCTCTCCATGTTGTGATCCCTGAAACTACGATATGGAGTTAGATCAACGGTCTAGATCTGAGCTTGATTCAACGACTGCGATTGAATCGCAATTTCGCATATCGTGAAATTGGGATTTCTGTGGATGATATTACTTGACATCTCCAACTCTTGATCCCCGAAACTCCGATATGGACTGGAATCAACGGCCCAGATTCAACCTTAATCTGATGACTGAGATTAAATCACGATTTCATATATCGCAATTTCGAGAGGTTAGGGAACATCGTTCCTT
Organism: Picea sitchensis; assembly: GCA_010110895.2. NCBI lineage: Eukaryota > Viridiplantae > Streptophyta > Pinopsida > Pinales > Pinaceae > Picea > Picea sitchensis. The sequence continues at coordinate 636 of SNQJ01S0181030.1, read as the reverse complement.
TGACTCTCCAGTTAGCGAACTGACGATCTATCCCCACGTGTCCTACCCGTAAATGGACGGTCCTCCTTCTTTCGGAATTTTGTATGCCCACTTCTCCTTGTACTTTAAAGAGTGTGCAGGTTCTTCTTGATCCAATGATGGTCGGGTCCTGCGCTTGGACCTAACATCTGAGATCTGTCCTCCTCTTCAGTGCGCTCTTCTTGTCTACATTCAGATCTGACGACCCTCGTTCTATCGAGAATTTGAAGAGGATCCAACAAACAGAAATGCTTCTCAAACCTTACTGGCCTACCTCTTCAGCATGCTCTTATTCAAATCTGATGACCATCGGGAATTCAAGGAGAGATCCAACGAACACGCTTATTGTTCTTCCCCGATTATCACTGCACCAATGATCATCGTTGTTGTACTCAAGCCATCATCACTACTGTACTTTCCATCAATGAAAAGTATACGCTGCCTATAAAACATGCCAACAATCCTTTGTACATTCTTCCTGTACTCATGCCACTCGTTGTCTGTTAAATATTTGCCAACAATCTCCCCCTTTGGCATTGATGGCAATGCAAGCACCCGCATGCATTCGGACTTGACTCTCCTCCCAAACTCTTTTCTCCCCCTTTGACATCAATGTCA
>SNQJ01S0181029.1:9810-23946 GCA_010110895.2 Picea sitchensis | reverse complement strand
AATCAGTAATAGAACAATTTAATCCTTTTTAACCATATAATCCAAGTGTTATATCAATGTAGCATTATCATCCAATAACTGTAGAGTAAATAAACAATGAACAAATGAACAATCATACACATACACAGTACACCAATGTTTTACATGGAAACCCAAAGCGAGAGAAAACCACATAATGATTTTTCTTATATGTCTTTAAGAATTACATTCATTAGAAGCACCAACTTCCTTTGCTTTCAAGATGGAACTAGAAGGAGGCTCCAACCCCCTTGTTTCTCAGGTTACAACCTGAAGGAAGCTCCAACTCCCCTATTCTCTAGCTACAACCAGAAGGAGGCTAAAACCCCCTATATTCTCTGACTACAACTGAAAGGTGGCTACAACCACCTGTCCTTTCCCTATACAACTCCCCTAAAGTAGAAGTAGAATGATGAAACCACTGTCACACTATCACTATGAGATATACCACTATAAACCTGAACCATGCATCAACTTGTAATCAACCTGTACCATAAACAAGTGCATCAACCATGCACTAACCTATAATCAACTTGTACCATAAACAAGTGAATCTTACCATGTACCAAGTATGTACCAATCATGTGTCAACTACTCATTAACTATGAATCATCAATATGTACCAACATCATCAACTATACACCTCATGTATGTGCCAACTCATCAACTACTTGTCTCAACCATGTACCCAACATGTACCTTAACCAAAATCCCTCATCAATTTCATCATCCAAATATGATTTACAGCTTTGTAATAGACCTAGTGTATATGATCACATACCTTCAAACCTTCCTTAACTTTCACAACAAGAGACTAGCATTTTCATCAAACTTTTCTTTAGTCTCACATGACTAGTTTGATATTAGTCAACAACCCTAACTTGAAATAATCATAACTATGTACCTATAATGAATAAATATATTAAAGTAGTACACAATGTTCTTCAGTTTGTTTTATGCAATTTCTCCAAGTGTTACTACTTGGAACCTCTCAGAAAACGAGTTATAGCAAAAATGACATACCTTGATGAATTCTGGCTTATTCTAGAGAGAGACCTTGTAGAGCGTGCCCCACACAAAATATTTGTTGAATGGATCTGAAAATGTTACAAAACATACTAAATAATTTAATATAACCAACACATTTTATCTTACTGAATTTGGATATGTTATGAAGAAGTTATAACGTTCTTACCCGAAACACCCATTTTAGACTAGTTTCAAGACTAGCCACAAACCCTATTTTCCACGGTGTGTAACTCCAAAAATACAATGACCCACAAGCTTAATTGTTTACCACAAATAATTGGATATGTTTCCTTAATGTACTATCAATTTCACGGTCTGAATCATTTTAGAAAAAAAGTTATTGTGAAAATGGTGAGATGGTCTGTAAATAACATACCTTAGAAAGCATCATCAAAAGAATTTATCCTCCCTTGAATTCCGGCCTTCTTTTCTTCACCTTCCCTCTGAAATTCAGATTAGGTATCCTTTGGTTACCTCAATCACCTATATATATTCAATATTATCAAGTGTTATGTTAAATGGAGAGCCTTGGCTCTTATTTATACTCTCCAAGTAGCTTCCTTAAAATCATCTTCTAGGTCACTTAACCCACTTCTAGGTCACTTAACCCATTTCTAGGTCACTCAACTTATTTATAGGTCACTTAACCTATTTCTAGGTCACTTAACCTATTTTCCTCATTTTTAGGGTTAACCACTTTCCATAATTAGAAAGTTCTCCATTTCTTTATCATTTAAATATTCCTCCTTGACTTTGTCACCCAACTTTATAATCTTCTTTGATTTTGTCACTTCACTTTATTATTTAAATAATCCTCCTTGACTTTGTCACTTTTCTTTATCATTTAAATAATAATTTCTTCTGTGCAAGATCTTTGACTTCTTTGACCTTTTCGGGCTTCAAGCCTACATATGAGGGTCCTCCAACTTCATAGGGCCATAACTCTCAAACCATGAGGAGTTATGTGACATTACACATACCACCAAGAAAGGCATGACATGTACTATCCATATAGAATATTATTACTTGCAAATATATCAAAACTCATACCATTATACATGAAACAACCTTGGGTCCATTACCCAAACCTTTGTGCTACCAGAATTCGCTACCAAACTTTCTTCAAGGGTTGACATCAATGAAAACCAACCTTAATCAACAAAGATAACTGCAGTGATATTTACTAGCCTTAGGGATGTTACAAACTTGTTATTACAACAAAATATTTAACCACTAAAACTTTCTCAAAACTTGCCAAAATATGCGTTGTACTTAGTAGATCATGTGGGCAGATTTTAAGCAATTTTCAACAGTTAAATTAGGAGTTATTGAAGAATTTGGTTAGGGTTTTATACAACCCTATTGGTTGTAGGTTAAGTTTGTAACAACAACAAGAAATCCTTGTAGAAATTAAATTCCCTAGTGGCTCAAGAAAGCATTTATAACATAGAATTGATTCCACTAGGAACAACTTCAAAATCATGAAATTTCACGTTTCCCAAAGAAACAATTTTATATCTCCAATGAAACATGTGATGACTAGTGGATTTAATGATTAGGTTAATGGAGTCAAGAAAAGAAAGAGCTACATGTACTACCTCCTTGGGGGTGTAAATCCTCTTAGTCCCAAAGGAAAGTATCTCTAGCTAGGGTTTAGACTAAGAGGGTGTATGCACATATACTTCTCTTAGTAAACCCTTATTAAATAAAAAATACTTAAGCATAAAATGATAGAGGATAAGGTGGGGGTGTATGCCCTTATACTTCCCACCTAGCTCTAGAAAAATAACCTTGAATTGAATAACAAATGATAGCCCAAAGTAAAAACCTTGCCATTTCAAGGAAAAAATGCTAAGACAAACCACCACAATAGCAAAAGAAGATCCTTCCAAGGATAGCACATCACTTCCACCAACCAATAACCAAGAAAGTAGCCATACACAAGAGCACAAGAGAGAAAATATCCAAATATAGAAAAAATGTCAGTCCAAGGCCTCTCCAAATGGGAGAGATATGATTTAATATGGGATCTTATGATCTCTATTTATACAAAATGTTACTAAAATAATTTGTCCACATAATTTTAGGGTAAACCACAAGACTATGGGTCAAAAATCCAAATATTCCCCTTTACACAAATAATATTAAACAATTCACTTTAAATTCTTCTTTTTTCACAAATGAAAACCCTAAGGGTGACGTCATCCCTTTAGGAGGGGCGTTTTGGCACCTTTAGGCCAAAAATTTAGTTGGAGATGGTAGGGTTGGGACTCCAAAGGAAGTGTGTCTCCAATCCACCCTTCGTATTCATGATCCAATGGTTTCTTCCTTGAAAACATTCCATGTGTAGCCACCACCACCTCAAGCCCCTCAAGCATGATGCCATGTCTCCAAAATATGATGTTTTTCCTCTCCTAGGAAAAACGTTTTACATGTGAGGGTTATGTCATGTATCTCAAGTCATATTCTAGGCCTCCAAAGGTACATCTCTCTCATCCAATATGCAGGCCCTTGGAATCCAAACTGTGGGCTTCAAGCCCCATGGAAGCCCAAGCTAGGCTTGTTTCTCCAAAATTGTCCACCATTTAGGTCCTGCAAAGAAAAATAAGCACACCCTCCAAGGATCTCAAGTCAAAGTATCATTATGAGTATATAAAATAAATAAATGAGCCACCTAAGCATGTGCATCAAAGATTACCCTTTCAAACAAGTAAGTGCTCAAAGACATTATGCGACTTGCGAAGCTTATATATGGGAGGGTTGACGAGGTGTCCTATTGGGTAGATATTTCCTAGGTCAAGGAGTGTTTACCAAGTGATCCCTCTCTAAGCCATGTAAAGTGGATGAAGTGGTGAAGGATCAAGACTCAATGGGAATGGGGTTCATTCCATACAAGGGGTTTTAGTTTCTCATTGATGGGTGCCTTTGTAGAGGGTGTGTGGAACTTTCATTTGCAATGCAATTTTCCAAGCCCATCATTTTTCCATTATTTGTTTCTTTCATGTTTTAAGGATGAGTTGAAGGCCACCATCCTGGCATGGTGTCTAGATAATGACACTATCACTCACAAATACCTAGAGGAAATAAGAATGTTGGATCGTGATGTGACCCCCTTTCTCTCAACCATGCAACTAAGAGCCATTACCCTGGCTTGGTGACCGGATGATGGTAATGTCATACCACTAGATATCCATGATCATGATAGGTCGGATCATGATGAGTCCTCCTACCCTCAAAATAACCCTTTAATCATTCATAATCATTATTCTTGTGGGTCCCCCTTTTATTATAGATAAGTGTTTTATTTATTTCTTGGGGGATCCCTGGGCGAAGCATCTGGATGGTTTATATATAGGATTTTATCTTTTACCCAACAATAATCCCTCTGGGCCTTCAACCCTTTCTTCCCATAGAATGAGAGACAACCCCTTCTTGGGTCAATACACCTTAAAATCCCAAGAGATAAGGAAATGAGGGTTTTTAAGTGATGAAAAGTGGTAAGTATGTAAATGTGGATGAACATAAACATATAACATCTAGCTAGCAAGAATACATACAGAGTTTGCAGAGAAAAGATAAAACATGGAAATGAGAGAGTGAGAATCAAATAATTTCATTTACCAAATGAATGAAAGATAATTTTCACATGATATACTCTATATAAATAAACTAATGCACACTGGAGGAGAAGCCAATGTGCCATAGTGGTGGTCTAGAGTGATCTGGACTCACATCGACAGTTACAGAAGTAAACTACCACCTAGTCTGAGTTAACTAGTTTCTTAGTATTCAATTAACTGACTAAAACAAAGTGAAGTGAGGAAGAGATCAGGAAATCATGAGTAATGTGCTAGTTTGGTGATAATCCCAAGGACAATGTGCATTAGAAGGTGATGATCCCAATGCTGCATGGTGATGAAACCAATGTGGCATTGATACTCCACTCAACTGATCAAACTGAAGTGTGAATTGAAGAGAATGTTCTCTTAGAATGTAGGAAAGGGAATATTATCCCCAAAAATATAGGAGACTGAATAATGACTAATAAACATAGGGAAAACCTTAGGAAAAATAAATCCTAGGTGTGTGTGAATTATCTCCAATACCTCCCCCCTGAACATCACTATGGTGAAAATAAAGAATGGGTCCCGACAACGAGGCCATGTTAGGTACCCGAAAACAAAAGACACACTGAAATAAACAAGGAAAGAGGGAAAACCTCATGGGAACCCCCCCTCAAAGTAAAATGTATGTAAAAAAAAGAACTGACAGTTGCTAGGCAACTATGTCCTTCACTCCAAGATGACTGCGCAAAGAATGGAACTTCTACTTAGTGTCGATCTTGGTGAATATGTCCCTAGTCTGTTATGTTGAAGGATAGAACTGGAGGTCAATGATCCCCTCTTGTACTAAGTCCATGATGTAGTGCATGTGGACCTTGATGTGCTTTGTCTGCTGCCTCTGAACTGGATCTTTGTAGAACTTCATAGTTCTCTGGTTGTCACACTAGATGACAATTGGTTGATGAAATTGAATGCCCAACTCAATGAGAAAATGTTTTAGCCACATATCCTGAATGGTTATGTTAACTACACCTCTATACTTTGCCTCGATTGAATATAGAGAAATAACATCCTACTTCTTGCTCGACCAATAGATGGGCCCAGAACTCAGACTGAGTGAGTAACTAGATGTGGACTTGCGATCAATGCTATCATCATCCCAGTCAGAATTAGTGAGCCTGATGAGGTCCAATGTAGAGTATGCTGCATAGTGAATCCCAAAGGTGATGGTGCCCTGTACGTATCGAAGGATACACTTTGCAGCCTTCCAATGTAACTCATGCGGCTCTTGCATGAACCTAGAGACTACTTCAACTACATAGGAGAGGTCTAGTTTGGAGTGTGTGAGATACAAAAATCTCCCCACTAGCTGTCTATATAGTGTGTTGTCCACAAGTGGAGTGTCCCCTCCAAACTCAAGTATGACTCCTGATAGGAAGGGAGTCAGGGTAGACTTGGACTTTGTCATGTGAAATCTATCAAGGAGATCTCGTGCATACTTGGCTTGAGACAGTTTGATTCCTCATGCAACCTGACTGATCTCAAGACCAAGGAAGAAATGTAATGGATCCATGTCTATCATCAAGAACCTGTCATGATGAATCCTCTTGACTGCAACAATCACTGAAGTCAAGAAACCGATGATCAACAAATCAACAACATGCAGAACTAGGAGTAGAAGTGAATCAACCATCCTGAGCATGTAAACATTTGGGTCTGACTTACAATGTACAAAGTTATATGACAACAGGTAGGAGTCCATCTTGGCATACCATTCCCTTGGGGCTTGCTTGAGGCCATAAGAGACTTATTTAGTCGATAGAACAAAGATGAATCCTACATGAAGCCTTGGGGCTGTTCCATGTAGATATCCTCATAGAGATCTCCGTGAAGAAATGCATTCTTCACCTTCATTTGATGGAATTCCCATCCCTTGGATGTTGCAATGAAAAGTAACAAATGTATGGAATCCATATTCTCTACTAGAGTGAAGGTCCCATCATAGTCAATGCCGTGCACCTGCTGAAAGCCTTTGGAAACTAGCCTGACTTTGTTTATGCTAACCTGTCCATCCACTGTGCTCTCGGTCCTATAGACCCATTTGCACTTGACAGGTTTACTTCTTACAAAAAGGGGAACCAGATCCCAAGTATGGTTCTCGAGGAGGGAGTTGTACTCCTCCTACATGGAAGATTCCCAAAAAGGATTCCTGACAGCCTCTCCATAGGACCGTGGATATGAAGATTGAACCAAGAAAAGATGCCCATGGGGCATTGGTTTAGTGGAAGTGGGTGCAAGAGGAGGCTCCTCGAAATCATATCAAGTCCTCATGGTATTAGCTGGATCCCCAACAATATCTCCTGCATCCTAAAGAGTAGTCTTGGCCCACTTGGGCCTTAGCTCTGGCTTTTCATTTGCATCTGCATGCACTGAATCTGCATCTGACTGTACTGACTCTGTATCTAAATCATCTGAATCCTATGAGTCAAAAATCTCATATGAATAAGAGTCGACATATGCATGCTCATCATCTCTGACAGGTGGAAGAATACAAGTATCTACATGCGATGCTGAGGTACATGTGAGATACTTTCCTCAAATTGGACACTACACTCAATGATGAGTCGGTCCGAGGAGAAACCAATGAGTCTATATCCCTTCACACCATCAGGGTATCCAACAAAGATACACTCTATACTGTGTGGATCAAGTGCCTTCCTCTTCTTAGAGGGAATCCTGACCCATGCACGAGAACCAAATATACGAAAGTGGGTCACTTCCTGTTTGAGGCCACTCCAAGCCTCATAGGGGGTCTTATCCTTGACACATCTACGTGGAGATCTGTTTTGGATGCAGGTTTCACAATTAAGTGCTTCAACCCATAATTTATATGGAAGTGACTTTTCATGCAACATGCACGATGCCATCTCTTTCAGGGATCTATTTTTCCGCTCAACGACTTCATTTTTCTGCAGAGTATAAGGAACCGTGTGTTGCAACTAAATCCCGACCTCAAGACAAAGATTTTGTATCTCATGGTTGACATACTCCCCCCCATTATCTGTTCGGAGGACATTAATCTTCTTTCATGACTGTGTCTCAACAAGGGATTTGAAATCTTTGATGTGTTGAAAGACCTCTGATTTTTTCCCAAGAAATAAAGTCCATGTGAAGCGTGAGAAATCATAAAAAAAAATGAGCATGTACCTTGCTTTACTCATTGATGGATATGGAAAAGGTCCCATGAGGTCACTATGGATCAGATCCAAAGGAAATGAAGCCTTCTGAGTCTTTCCTTTGTTGAATTTCTCTTGAGGGTGTTTTCCAAGAGCACATCCCTCACAAATTCCTTTGGAGAAGTGGATGTTAGGTAGACCATCAACCATTCTCTGCTTGCTAAGATGTTGCATATATCTGAAATTTAAATGCCCAAACCTTTCATGCCATATCCTACTTCTTTCATCAACATGGGTAAGTAGCAATGCATAATCTGGTTCATTAAATTAAGAAAATGTGTAGAGTCTGGATTGATGATTTACCTCACCAGTAGAAACCTTAGAATTTGTTTGCATGTCATAGATATCCACATCATCAAGTGTGAATATTACTCTCTTTCCAATGCTGAATTTTTTCATCTAATACACAGAGAGAAGATTGACAAAAAGTTTGGGAATGTATAGCACATTCTCAAAGATTCCGTTTGTGAGTTCAATTCTCCCTTTGTCAGTGACCTTGACCTGAGAGTTGTCCCCCATCAGAATAGGAGGACCTTTGCATGTGTCCAATGAAGAGTATACTTCTTTTGTGGCTTCCATGTGGTGTGATTCTCCCGAATATACAATCAAGCATTGGGAGAGGAGTTGATAGCAATCAAAGCATGGTTAGAATTACCTTTCTTGGGATTTTGATCTTCTGGCTTCTTCTTCTTGGCATCCTCAGGGATGTGATCTCCAAGGTTTTTTTGTTGAATTATTTGGGCCATATGATCTATTTGTTTCCATGTACATGTATATTTTGAATGGAATCCTTTATGGCAGTAAGTGAATTTCTCCCCTTTTCTTCCCTTTCCACCTTTGGATCCGGAGGAATCGTTGAAGGGTTTTGAGTACCCTTCCTTCTTTGAATTTTCATGTGCCTTCCTTTTGTCTTGGTTTTTATATTTCTGATTTTGGTGACTTCTACCATCTTGCACAAAAAGTGCATGTGCCTTTGGGCCTTTTATTTTTCCCATGTTGATGAGCTTGTTCTGCTCTTGTGTCAAAGACTCAATAAAGAACTTAAGAGAAGACATTTTCTAGGTAGCTCCAGAGGTGATCCTAACTAAATGAAATGTGGATACAAACACTGAGTATTCTATACCAAGTTTGGAGAGAATGGTAAGAACCATTTGTTTCTCCTTAGATTTATCAACCCCACAAGCCTTGAGTTGCGACAACAAATACTTATATTTGGTAAATAAATCTTGGAGATTGTCAAAGGTTTTTAGATCTAAAGTGAGCAATTCCACCTTGAGTATATGTCCCCTCATATCATCATGTTTTCCAAAAATCCCTTCCATGGTGGTCCATAATTCATTGGGGGTTTTACAGGAAGAAATGTGAAAGAGGAGCTCAGGAGAAATGAGACTGAAAATACTTCCGAACGCTTCATCCATCCGATTAAGATACTTTTATTTTTTTATGATTGATGTGGGTTCAGTTTCTATGTCCATGGTTAACCTGTATAATCCTCTGCTTCAAAGATGCATTATCATATTGTCCTTCCATGTAAATAAATTGTATGGTGTAAGAATGAATTCTTTTGGAAATTCCATTTTTCCCGTTGTCTTCAATCTTCGCTACCTGCAAAAATAATCTGGTGTGTCTTTTTCCTAGCAATCCGTTGGCTCTGATACCATGTAAATTTGGATGAACCTGCACATATAATATCTATCTAGCAAGAATACATACACATTTTTTTAGAGAAAAGAGAAAGGATGGAAATGAGAGAGTGAGAATCAAATAATTGCATTTACCAAATGAATGAATGATAATTTACACATGATACACTCTGTATAACTCAACTAATGCGCACTAGAGGAGAAGCCAATGCACCATAGTGGTGGTGTAGAGTGATATGTACACACACCGATAGTTACGGGAGTAAACTACCACCTAGTTTGAGTTAACTAGTCTCTTAGTCTTCAGTTAACTGATTGAAAAAAAGTGAAGTGAGGAGGAGATTATGGAAGCATGAGTAATGTACTAGTCTAGTGATAATCCTAAGGAAAATGCACATTAATAGGTGATGATACCAATTCTGCATGGTGATGAAACCAATGTGTCATTAATACTCCACTCAAATGATCAAACTGAAGTGTGAATTGAAGAGAATATTCTCCTAGAATGTAGGAAAGTGGATATTCTCCCTAAACTATAGGAGACTGAATAATGACTAATAAACATAGGGAAAACCTTAGGAAAAATAAATCCTAGGTGTGTGTGAAGTATCTCCAACAAAGTATGATCGGGAATGGTATGATGAATCTTCAAGGGAGTTCCTAGTAGCAAACCCATCCTGAGGAAATACCACTTGCTAGGGCACAATATCAACCACCAAGGTGAAATGGGGCAAAAGGCATAGTGTCCAAGAATATGTCATGAAATATAAAGTAGTCTAAGATACAACATACTCAAATGCTTCAAATATTGAAATGATACTCACCATAATACTAACTTGTACCTCATGGAGCAAGGCCGAGTGCCTCTTGGAAACTAGCTGGTGTGGTGGATTCCATCTAAAAATCTATGACCTCTATGGTAGTGAGAAGGGTCTCCATATATGAAAATGGAAACTACTGGTCATGTAGTCTCTCGACACTCCATATATGCAACCAAAGGGTACCAAGACATATTTTCCTTAGTTATCCCACAAAATGGGGATAACAATCTCAAAACCTTGAAAATGAAACGTTAAACAAAAAATTGCTTACTGATTGTTTCAGAGCATTAATGCCCCAAGATATGAATGTTTTATTTTAGTCATATTTGTTCCAAGTCTTTAATATCCCTAAAGAAAATGTTAATCTCAAGATTGACATCTTCATTGAAACGTCTAGGCAAATCATAACAATGGTAAATTCAATCTTAGGGAACAATGATGATAGAGATTTGAATGAATATGTTTTAGATTTTTTTGCTTCTATTTGTCCATCCACACTAAAACCATTTTTCAAATTTAATTATGCCCAATTTTTGGCTGATAACATTCACTTCCAGTTATCTAAATTTGAAGCTAGTAGGTGTTATCACTCCAGGAAACTCTCCTAGGCTGTAAGTCAGAGATGCCTGGTAACTTAATCTTTTGGTAACTGTTTTCTCAATAATGAATGTGGGTTTGGATCAGGTTAGAGGATTGAATAATTTCTCACTCAAAACATGCATGAACACATTTAGATGGACAAGGCTTTCAACCACAAATGTTCAGAGAGTTTATAAATAAAGGGATGTATGGAGAAATAACTATTATATCAGCAAAATCACATATAAAGCATATATGAATGGCCAATTACAATAATAACAGGAATACTTGCAAAGTTTAACTTATGAATGCAACGATAAGATGACATTTATCGGGCATAAACAAGCATAACAACATGAATATAATATCCATGTGCAAGTACAGGATAGATAAGAAGATGAAATCTGAACAAGTTATGGCAAAAGAAGCTTGTATTACTCAATATGAAAATGAGAAGTTTGAGTACATAATATGATAAAGTCTCCAAATTCCAACCTCTTTGGTGCTTCAAATGTCTTTGGCTTTATATCCTTACAAGATGAAATCTAGATCCTTGAAAGATGGATCAGATTTGCTAAAAATAGTCAAACCAAACAAGTGTAGGATGAGATCCTATAAAAATGGATCTAGACTTCTAAAAATGGAAAGTCCAAACAAAATATCCTATCTTAGGTGTCAAACTCTATCTTGATAGCCTTTATATCCTCCAAACTCTTTGACAGATGTAGAAAGTCTTCCAAGGCTGATGAATCCTCATAGGAAATTCGAATTTGCCACCTTTGGCAAAAAGACAATTTTTTTTCTCATCAACTAGGTCACCATTTTCACTTTTCCACCTTCTTAAACATTAAATACATCAATATAAAACCTTAAACCTGATGTATTTAATTATTATGCATCTTTAGAAACCAACCTCGAAAGATTTGGTTGAGAAAAAGTCAAATCTGTGCAAAAATATGACCTCACTGCCATGTACAGGTTTCGATGGTTAACAGATAAAAATATGGGCTTGTTAACCACCGAAAAGCTCTGCTTTCGGTGGTTAAAAGATAAAAATCTGGGCCTGTTAACCATCGAAACCTGTAACTTTCAAAAAACGGATCTGTAGCGAATAAATTTGCATGAGAATCGCAATGACTCGGCTTCTATTCCACAAATCCTTGTCCTTCATGAAAAACAAATCGAGAACCTTGATCATTCAACTAAATTTGCTACCCACACATTCTTTGTCTGCAAAATCAAACTCTTCCAAAACTCGACATGCTTGATGAACTGGAAGCTCTGATTTCGGTGAAAGACCTCGATCTCTTCAATAACGTCTTGCTCCTGGCATCTCGGTGGATACGTTCGGATCCTGCATGTCTTGCTCACGATCTGGAAATTGTCTATTGTCTTCATTTGCTTACGGGACATATCACACAATCCCGATATGTGTGGATGAAATAGCCATTTACAAACGTCACCACTCTCGGCGTATTGATGAACTGTAGTGCATGCTAGGCTGACGCTTTGATTTACATAATTCGTGGCTTAGATGTGGCTATGTTTGACCTGATGACTTGGCGTGTTAAAGACTTTGACCAGATGCAAAGATAACACCTGTTTTATTCCATTTATTTGGGCACGTGATGAAACAGTTAGCTTCTTTTCAGCTTTGGCACTTTCGGTAGTTAAACTAGACCCGAATTTAGTCTGTTAACTACCGAAAGCTCTGCTTTCGATGGTTAATGAGCGCTTTTCAGGCTCGCCTAAACCACCGAAACCTGAGGTTCTTGCTTTTTCTTGAGAATACCAAATTCAATGCTTGTTCCAAGTTTATTTTCAGAAAATAGGCTCTCTAACAAGCCTATAAAAATTTAGAAATAAATTTTTGGACCTCTTCCTATCACCTAAAATTCCACAAAATTACAGTGCTATTTTAGGAGATAACAGTAGGTATTTTAGATACCAATCTTATTTGGTATATCTTTTTTCTGTATACCCAAGCTGCCAAGTTTTCACAATTTGAATTGAATACCGAAGATGAAAAGGGAAACCCATCTTCAATCATTCATTGGAATCCTTTGATTAGGAAAAAGGTTCAGAACATAGGGTTTTCAAAATATATCAACTAGTTCATGTCAAAAGCCTTTGGGATTATTCATGGTGAGATTCCTTCTAGGATTTTTCCACAATGCAAAAAACTTTTACAATTGAGTCATGTTAAATGAGTTGGGGATTGACATCTGCTTGAGAATAACACAAAAATCAGGGTTTACGGTGCTGAAATAAATCCTTTTCTTTTACCTAGGTTCTTAACACCTATAATGTTTTCCCTGGAGTTCATAAGACAAAGTCTTAAATCTGACCATATTCATTTTGTATCAAAGATGCATTAATCTATATTTAAATTAAAGAAAGAAGTAGATCCTTTTATTGTTAATACCAGGACAATATTGTAGGATGATGAAAATATTCTCCAGGACATGGGTTTCAAGCAGGGTGAAGTGTGGATCTATGATGCTCACTCCATCATTTCAAAAATAAGGATGAAATTAGGGTCACTTCCCTATCTTCATCAATCAAGTCCATAATTGGAGCTACTAGCAAATCAAGATAGTTAGGAGAATGTGCAAAGGATCTTGTAGGTTCAAGAACCAATTTCAGATCAACATTCCCATTCACCTGTATCAGACACTCCACATAATTTTGAAAAAAATTATAAAAGGAAGGTGACAAAATCATTTCAAAAAATCATAGAGACAGATGAGGAAAAAGAAACTAAAAAGAAGAAAGTAGAATAATTTGAAGAAATAAGGGATCGAATGTCACATGATGAGATAGAATTATAAACAAATCAACCTCCAATTGTCATTGAAGTATCATCATCAACAAATGCACCAAATTCAACAGGTCAGGATAAAGAAGGAACATTGGAAGCTGACCATCCCAAGCATGTTGATTATTTCCATCAATTCATGGATATTAAGAAGAAGGGTGTTAAGATTAAACACGATGTTTTCCCAAGATTTGTGATCTGGGGCAGTCCCGAACTAGGTTATTGTCTTCTATGGATTATAAAAAAGGAAAGTTAAATCTAGTTGTGTTGGATGTAGACAACCAAAATAACCCATCTTGAGATAGTTATAAAGTGACCAATATTTCTCTTGATTTGGATAAAATCAATCCCATTGATAAGATGGATATACATAGGAAAACTAGAGAAATGATCAACAAAGATATTGGTATTACTGTTGGATCATGTTGT
>SNQJ01S0181027.1:0-15266 GCA_010110895.2 Picea sitchensis | reverse complement strand
GTTAGAACCACTTTGGATAAGGGTACTATGAATATTAATGGAGATAGGGGGGTTAGGCACATCCCCTAGCCACCCCTGCCCTCGTTTGTTGTGTGATCAGTCAGTTGATATGAAAGGTGCTCTTGGTCATTGTGTCCCCCCCCTTGCATATTCAGGGTTAAATGTAATATGTGGGAGCATTCAATCTAGCATGTATCTCTCTGGGTTTTTAGGCAGTTTTATGGCTTGGTACATGGACTCATTGTTACTATGCAGGAGGGTTTCACTCACTGATTTTGAGCAGGGTTCTAGGCTTTGGCACCGGGTTTTTTTGGCTGTCTCCTTTAGGGATCCCATTCCTTCAAGATTGTTGGTTTTGGTCGCAGCTGCTAAGGAAGGTGCCTCTCCACGGTTGTCGTTGTTGGCTACTCTTCCTAGGTTTCCTTTGGTCATTCGTTTCCAGTTCTCTTGTACTGGCTTTGGTTATTTGTTGTTGCGTTTGATTCCCTTTCAACGTACTAGTTATTTGTTGTTGCATTTAGTAGTCATTTATGGTTATGGGGTTGACATCCCTGGAGGGTGGAAGAAAACTCATTTTTGGTTGCAATGGGCATAAATGGAACCATCTTGGAGTGAGTTTAAAAAGGTTCTTCGACAACATGAAGAAATTGCTCAAGCGAATAGTGCAACCTTGCAATAACTCTCGACAAAATTCAAGGAATTCAAGGAAGTCTTAGTCAACTTGTCTCTGAAGATGAACACCAAATTTGAAGAATTTGAGGCAATCCTCGACACTATGACTCGAAGGTTGGATGACATGGGAATGGAGATTCAACTATTAGAGACCCAAATCTTTCCTCGACACTTAGCCTTTACTTCTATCAACTTGGATATAATTTCACCTCGAGAAAAAGGAACTAGTAATGGCATTGGAAATGACGAACGTGGACCTAACCCCATGGATACTAAAGAAGGGCCTCAACATCAATACAAGGCCCCATACTATCAATATTCTACCTTTTCTATCTAGTTATATGTATTACAAAGTTTTTTGGTGTCTAGGACAATTTTACAAAGATATAATTAATATATACAAATTATATTCAATAGATGAATAACAATATTTTAATTTAAGTGTTTTGTTTATCATATTTCTATTTATATATAACTTGTAATAATGTTTATATTATATTTATATAAAATGAAAAAATAATAATTTATCACTTAAGAGATTTTCACTTTGACCAAGTAATTTTAGATCTTATTGCAATACCAAAAAGCAAATTCATCCTAAATAGTATCCATAGTATCAATATAAATAGTGGTTTATCATCCTAAATAGTATCAATATAATAAATAGTGGTTTATCACTGAACAAATTTTCACTTTGACCAAAACCAATCATAAATAGTTTCAGATGTTATTGTAAGACCAAAAAAAAGTCCATTTACAATAAAACCAATATTTCTTGTAACCATCCTAAAAAATTACTTATAATAAAGTCTTCTTATTTTTAACAAGATTTAACCTTAATTTTATACATTAAAGTAAATATTATTCCCATTACAATATACCCTCCTAAAAAAAATAAAAATTCATTTATAATATAAATTAATAATTAAATAAACTTAAATTATCAAAATTCTAAAAAGTAAATAAATCAAAATAACAGCTATTAAAAAAAAAAGGGTTCCATATGCAATTCTGATTAAAACAATGTAACGCCAAAACGTACGGCTAGGTCTCGTGAAGAACTTCAGCAGCTAACGGGCATTTGGCAACGTTCGCTTGTCCTTTATCACCGGCAGTAAGTGGCGTGGCAAAGAACGTTTAATCTCATAAATCGTGACAAAGACCATTTAATCTCATAAATCAGGCCCACAATAACCTGTTCTACACTTGTCAAAATTAGCCGCAAGCAATCCAGGCAGGCTGTATTTTACCCGTTTTCGGTGCTTCTTATTAAATTACATAGCATCCTTCCGGCATAAAAGACACCTCCTACCTTTCTATGATATCAGTCTCGTAATTGTAACGCTTCCTATTAAATAAATGTAACACATATCTATACCATGGCTACAATTTGAGGCCATCATAGCTATCTGTGCCAAATTATTGCAGGTTGTCCCCACTCTGCTCAGGGTATCACGCCTAATCTTTAGTGGAATCTTAGAATGGCCTGTAACTTCTTTTTTGAGAATCTGATATAGATATTTCAGACTTTGAGGGGCCCTAATGTTTCCTTGCTGTTCGATTTCGGGATAGAAGTAAATGGGCTGAAGGGAGAGTTGGAAAGTCGGCAATTGAGATTGCCACTTCAAGGTATTTGAAATTGGACTTCACTGTTGTAAGATCCAAGAGAGAATTAAAGTTCGTAATTGAGATGGACAGTTCGAGAAATTTGAAAGCTCTCCGCGCATGACATATCAGCTTCAAATACAAGTCTGTATTGGTTTAATTTTCTAAGAGGATGGGGAGATCAAAGTTCAGAATTTCTCATGTGATGCCACATTGGTGGTTTTACAAGCTCAGAGACATTGGCAGAACAACTAATCAGAGGCCTCTTCATCCCGAGGACAAGCCAATTGCAATAGATATTCAGCGCACAATTAGCCTGCCGAGGAGCGATTACTACAAGTTTGCCTCTTCCCAGGGATTTTCAGAGGGGGTTTATGCTTCTCCTATCTTTAACTACAGGGTTGTTTCAGACGTTCGCATTCCCGAAGCAAAGAAAAAGCAAAAAGAAGGGATTCGGATTGAATCGAGGAGAAGAATCTATGGCACACCAGGTAAAAGTCATCGACCTTCGAGTACGTTAGTTGAAGCGAGAATATCGGCAGGGTGTAGCTGCAGAACGAGAATAAAGACTAGTCCGTATGTACGGTCGAATAAAAAACGTATCGTCTTGAAGAAGGCTTCTGATGTTGTGAAAACACAGAAACTCGACAGCAATTGTAGCCGGGATTTTCCCGGAGGTTTCCAGAGAAAATACCTACAAGACGCCGAGAAAACGAACAAAATTAACGCAGATCCATATAAATCCCGGGTCTGTTATGTGCCGAAAAGTTTCAACACCGTAGAGAAAGCTACACTATACAATGTTCTAAAAAGAGAGGATTCTGGTGATTTCGAAGAGTTGAAGAAGGAGGTTTACGAAGTTATGGAGGATCCGGCTTCGAAGAAGGGTTATGGAAGAAAGTGTTCTGCGTTTTGCTGCAGCTGTATATTGAGTCTGTCGTCCATTGAAGCCGATGCAGAGAACTTTTGTGGTGTAGGTTTATCAAGCGAAGATGATGATTCTGAAGACAGTACTATTCAAGTTCCATTCCTAAATAAATATTCGGATTACAACAGTTTGGTTTCTGGTGTGAAGCTCAAGTTTACTCCGACCGTGGACGACTTGAAGGAGAATGCAGCTACCTTGTTCAGAAGACGTGATGAGCATGGGCTTAATTCCCATGCGCGAGCACAGGCTAAGCTCGGTGAAATGATTCGAGCAAAGGGCTGTAAGAAGCGGATTAATCATCATAGGTATGATAATGATCATCACACTTTGATGGAGTATCCAAGAGTTTGCAGGGATGGTATGGAGTCTGTTGATATCAATAAAAATGAAAGGGTTGTTCCGAAGTCACTAGAAGTATATGGGAAATCCATTAATCATGCAGAAGGCGATCCTGAAATCGCGCTGGAGGACTACAATTCATTCTCTGATTCGTTCTACGAATCCAAAAAACAAGGCCCAGCTACTGTAGATTCAGATACGGAAACCGAAATTAAGGAAGTGCAGCCGAAGCCGAAATCCCATCATGGCAAAGGAAATTCTGGATCGAATAATCGTTCAAAAATTGATCATGGAAGCCCAAGGCTAAGACGGGGATATCGGAAGTCGGCAGAGCAGAAAGCTCCAGTGCCGAGTGAGGCTCAAAGAAGAATCTCAGAGAGTTTTGCCATTGTTAAGTGCTCGTATGATCCACGCAGAGACTTCAGAGAATCGATGTTAGAGATGATCCTCAAAAATGATATCCTTGAATCCAAGGACCTTCAAGAGCTTGTGCGTTGCTATATTTCTCTAAATTCGGACGAGTATCATCCTGTTATTCTTGAGGTTTTTGAGCAAATTCAGTCAGATTTGTTAAGTATTAACGCTTGAATGAGGGAGGATTTTAAATCTTTCACAAGCATGTGGGTATGAAAAACTCCGGGGCCTTCCATTTCAGTTCATTCCTTGGGAAAACAGTAACGAGGAATTGAAAGGTCTTATCATGTCTGTGAGTACAGTGAATCCAGCCAGAAGCTTTACACCGGCCTTTTATTTTATCTATTATTCACTGTGTACTGTTATTTATTTTCCTTACCTTAATGTGAATCGTTTGGAATAATGTATAATATTATTTCAGAAATTGCAAGCCAATTCTTATAAATATTTGGCATCGGAAACTGTTCTAATCAACACATGCATACCCCTTTGTTTCTGCAAACATAGACTGGTTTGTTTTTGTTTATTGGTCGAATAACCATGTTCAATAAACAGAGTAGAATTATTGTACAGACCGTATATCATGAGTAAAAGAACTGATGCAGTTATATATGAGTAGCAAAAGCTCGACAAGAGAATGTCGGAAAGCAAAAGCTCGACCAGAGAATGTCGGAAAGCAAAAGCAAATCAGATTCTCTCGCAATTGCAAGCAATTACATGATTAGATTAATTCAATATTGTCGGTTTTGTGACTTTAAAGTTTGCTGCAGTGTTTACATATATTGCTTTGCCATAAAATAACCATCTATGATCTACAACTTTATTATCATGCGTACATTTTCCCTGAGATTTTCTACATTAGATATTTAATAATCTGCAATTTATTGGTATGCTACACATTTGATAGAACGTGTCTGAGATCTTTTCCTTTTGCTCTCTGAATAGTGAACAGTGGGAAGCATGTCATTTTGCCAATTGAAAATACTGGATCTTTAAGATTATAACTAGGCTGTTTTCTCTCGGCCTATTTTAATTATGTTGTGACCCAGGTTGTAAATTTATTTTCAAGGCATAGCAGATTTCCATCACTGGATTCGCCAAATACTGGATCTTTAAAATTATAACTAGGCAGTTTTCTCTCAGCCTATTTTAATTATGTTGTGACCGAGGCTGTAAATTTATTTTCAAGGCATAGCAGATTTCGATATCTGGATTCGCTCATAGGTTTATGGGCAGAACAACGCAATAATTTAATTGATGTATTTTCTTTCTCGAAGCCAGAAAAAGTAACTAGGTTGTCTCCAACCTCTAAAGGCCAACACCTTACTTCATAGTCAACCTTCTTTGCCACTTACTCCAACCCTCGGGAGTTCTAAAGAGCATATTTTACAAATGCAGTTTTTAACTGCAAAACTTGACCACAGTTTGATGATGTCATTGTGGCTTGAGGGATTGGACTTCCACTCCGATGAGATGGTTGGGTGGCCGTTTAAAACACTTTTAATGGTTTCAGTTGACCTAGTTGTAATCAATAAACTAAAAGAAATTTAACCTCATAAAAAAWTATTCAAAATAACGCCACAAAGTCGATATTTCATTTAAGTCAGCCTTATAGTTACTTATAAAGGGATAAAGTAGGTCGATGTCTCATCGAAGCCATGGCTACGTTTACTTGTATAGGGATAATGGACTTGCAAGTTAAAATGACATTTACATTTTAAATCTGTTGGAATCTGGTTACAACAAATTTCTCCACAAAAATTGGATTTTACAACAAATTTCTCCACAAAAATTGGATTTTAGATCCTATTGGTTGCAACTAATTAGTTGTAACTAATTAGACTAAGTTAGAATTTGGATATGACCCCATTCAATAATTAGTTTTTTTTTTTTTTGTGTAAATTACTATAAAAATTTGTATATGCTCATAGAGGTTGAAATAGTAAGAGATGAGAATGTGAGGGTGTTGTAACTCTCTATATTATGAACAATAAGATGAACCGATACCCTGCTTGGTGGACGTAGCCCAAAGTTGGGCGAACCACATAAATCTCTGAGTTATATGTGTGATCTGTTTCTTTGTTATTTTTCGCTGCATATTTTATAGTGGCTGCACTGTTAACAAATGGTATCAGAGATGCGTTGCACCAGTTGCCGTCAAAGAAAAGAAACAAAATCTCTGCTCAGAGCTGCGTTGCATAAGTCGCTTGGTTGAAGGAGTGTTTTTACTTCAATGCATGTGTAGATACTGGAGGGAGCGTTGTTTCCAAGTCAGCGTTGGGCGCCCCTAGGGAAGCGAGCGTTGATCCTCCTTTGGCCTTACAGATTTTTATAAATTAAAATCAGCGTTGGGGTCTCTATACACAGAGCGCGCCGATCTTCCAATATAAAAATTTGCATAGTTTTAAATGGTATGAATATTTTAAATGGTCGAATGGTTGAATGCAATTGGTATGGTGCGAACACTTTATACTTTATGCATAAGGGACATTAAAATATTGTTTTTTAAAGGTTGAATTTTTTGGATTTGATAAAAGGAATAAAATATTTTATTAAGGTATAAAATGTTTTTTAAATGTTTTTTAAAACTTTTTCAAAACTTTTTCACCATAAGTTTTGGGTTCAATCTTTAAACATAAGGTTATTTTCATATAAAAGGGGCTTGGTTGTATAAGCAGTGGTTTTTTTGAGTTTCTTCTTCTGTTAATGATGAAAATTTAGAGTGCTAAGTTTGAAATCAAGAAGTTCAATGGAAAAAACAATTTTGAGATCAGGAAGGTGAAGATGCACGATCTGCTCGTGCAACAAGGTGTGGTGAAGGCGTTTTTGGGAAAATCAAAGAAACCCACGACCATTTCAAACGAAGAGTGGGAAGAGATCGATGTGAGAGCACTGAGTGCCATACGTCTATGTTTGGTTGATGATGTCATGTTCAACATTGTTACAGAGAAGAGAACAATCGATTTGTGGACGAAGCTGGAAAGCTTGTATATGACGAAATCCTTGATGAATAGGATCTTCCTGAAAAGATAATTGTACAGTTTGTGCATGAAGGAAGGTACGAAAATAGCTAATCATTTAAATACTTTTAATACTCTTTTAGTCTAGTTGACTAGCATGGGAGTGAAATTCGAATCTGAAGATAAGGCAATTACATTATTGTGTTTTTCGCCCAAGTCATGGGATCACTTTGTTACCTCTATTAGTTTCAGTTCAATAGAAAGTATTGAGTTTGATGTTATTGTTGGAGCTTTACTGTCTGAGGAAACAAGGAAGAAATCCAATTTTGAAACCTCTACATCTGAGGCGGTGGTGGTCAGAGGAAGACCTAAAGAAAGAGGACATGTTCAGAGGGATATCTCTCGGACAAAGTCGAAGGGAAAGAAGAGAAAACTTAAGTGTTGGTTTTGTGGCAAATCCGGACACTTGAAGAAGGATTCTTGGAAGAGACAACAAGCCTCCAAAGAAGACCCTCCAAAAGAGACGAAGGAAGCAAATGCAACCAAAACAGGTTCAACAACAGGTTCAGGTATGACTGATGAAGTTTTATCAATTAGTGTTGTTTCACGATATGATCAACAATGGTTATTAGATTCTGGTGCTTCAAATCACATGTGTCTTCATAGACATTGGTTTACAACTTACTAGTCTATAGATGATGGAATTGTTTACATGGGAAATGATATATCATGTAAAGTTGTGGGAATTGGTAGCATTTGAATTAATATGTTTGATGGATCCATTAAGATACTAACTGATGTGAGACATGTACCTGAGCTAAGGAATAACCTAATCTCTTTGGGAGTCTTAGACACTGGAGGATATACAAGTATTGTTCAAGGTGCAGTTATGAAGGTCTACAAAGGAATCCTACTGGTCATGAAAGCGAAGAAGGTTGGAAACCTATTTCTGTTAGAAGGAAGAACCAAGTCAGATCATGCAACCGTTGTATCCAAGAATGACGGTGATTCTATTCAACTGTGGCATCAACAGTTGGGCCATATGAGCAAAAGAGGATTGAAGGAATTATCTGATCCCAAGTTGCTTCCTAGTCTAAAATCTTTAAAGTTAGATTTATGCAAGAACTGTATTTATGGAAAACAGAATAGGAAGAAATTTAAAACCGGAAGACACACCAGTGAGGGAATCCTTGACTATATCCATTTTGATGTTTGGGGACCATCCCCTACTATTTCGTATGGAGGATCATCATATTTTGTTACTTTTATAGATGATTTCTCTAGGAAGGTGTGGATCTATATGTTGAAAAGAAAGGYTGATGTGTTTATTGTTTTCAAGCAGTTTAGAGCTTTAGTGGAAAAGAGCACTGGTAGGTCCATTAAATGTTTAAGAACTGATAATGGTGGTGAATTTACATCAATGGAATTTGAGAACTATTGCAAAGAGTTTGGGATTGATAGGCATAAAACCACTGCCTATACTCCTTAGCAAAATGGAGTTGTTGAACGCGTGAACAAGACTCTTTTAGAGAGAGCAAGGAGTATGCTTAGTAACGCCAACTTGCAGCAGGAACTATAAGCAGAAGCAGTAACTACAACTTGTTATCTGGTGAATCGATCACCATGAATAGCAATAGAATGCAAGATTCCCGAAGAGGTATGGAAAGGTCACCCTTGTAATTATTCTAATCTTAAAGTTTTTGGTTGTGAAGCCTATGCTCTAATTCTGAAACATCGACATTCTAAATTAGATCCAAAATAAAAAAAGGCTTATCTTTGTTGGATATGGTGATGATATTAAGGGGTACATGTTGTGGGATCCTACTGCCCACAAGATCACCATTAACAAAGATATAATATTTGATGAATCATCTCTCATCAAATCAGATGTAGATGTTCAATTGAAACAGGAAGAAGTACCTAAGTATCAACAGATTCAGTTTGAAACCAGTTCAAATATAGATGAAAGTGAACATGAACAATTTTCTGAAGAGTTTCATGAAGAGTTTCCTGCAGAGGAACACATGGTTGATGATAACAATCAACAAAATGTGGATGAGCCAGAAACTTCCCTAAGGAGGTCTACATGGGTCAGAGTTCCTCCAAGAAGGTATGATGATTTTGTTTCATCGGTTTCTTTAATTACTAATGATGATGAACCTTCATGCTATCAGGAAGCTGTGGAGGGTTCTAACAGTGAAAAATGGAAAGAAGCAATGAAGGACGAAATGAATGCTTTAGCGAAGAATGCTACATGGGACTTGGTAGAACTTCCAAGAGACAGTGAAATTGTAGGTTGCAAGTGGGTCTACAAGCTGAAGAAGGGTGTTGATGATAAGGTAGAAAGGTACAAAGCAAGGCTGGTTGCAAAAGGATATTCTCAGAAAGAAGGTATTGACTTTCATGAGATTGTTTTACCAGTTGTTAAAATCGTTTCAATTCGAAGTATGTTAGCATTGGTTGCATTATTTGATTTGGAGTTGGAGCAACTAGATGTTAAGATTGCTTTCTTACATGGAGATTTGGATGAGGATATTTACATGGAACAACCTGAAGGGTTCGTTCAGAATCACAACAAGAAATTTGTTTGCAGGCTCAAGAAATCATTGTATGGTCTGAGGTAGTCGCCCAAACAATGGTACAAGAAATTTGACTCTTTCATGATGAGCCAGAATTATATGATCATTTTTTTTACTTTAAGAAACTAAATAATGGAATATTCATTATCTTAGTATTGTATGTTGACGATATGTTTTTAGCAAGAAAAATCATAAATGAGATCAACAGGTTAAAGGTTCAAATGGCTAGGACGTTTGATATGAAAGATATAGGAGCAACAAAGCATATTTTGGGCATGGAGATATTTAGAGATAGGAGGAATGGTAAGCTTTGGTTGTCACAACAAAAGTATGTTGAGAAAATACTTTTGAGGTTTGGTATGAACAGTGTGAAACCAGTTTCTGTACCTTTCGCTTCCCATTTTAATCTTTCTTCAAGTTTATGTCCTAGTACAAAAGAAGAAAATGAATATATGTCTCGAATACCATATGCTAATGCAGTAGGAAGTTCAATGTATGTGATGGTTAGTACAAGACCAAACATTTCACATGCAGTTGGGGTTGTCAGCAGATATATGGAGAATCCAGGTAAAGAGCACTAGGAAACAATGAAATGGGCGCTTCGGTATCTGAGAGGCACAAGTGATTACTGTATCACCTATAACAGTGGTTGTGAGTTAGTATGTGGATATGTTGATTCTGATTTTGCAAGTGATTTGGACAAAATGAGGTCAACTTCAGGATATGTCTTTACTCTTGTAGGTGGAGCAATTAGTTGGTTGTCAAAGCTACAGAGCATTGTTTCTTTATCCACCACAGAAGAAGAATACATAGTTGCTTCACATGCTTGAAAAGAGGTGGTTTGGTTAAAAGGTTTGTTTGGTGAGTTTGGAAGGATGTAGGACAAAGTAAAGCTACTTTGCGATAGTCAAAGTGCTATTCACTAGGCTAAGAATCCAACCTACCACAATAAAACTAAACATATTCCTATTAAGTACCATTTTGTAAGACAGGTCATTGATGAAGGTGGAGTTTCTCTTGAAAAAGTTCATACAAAAGAGAACAACGCAGACATGTTCACAAAACCAATGCTTTTAGAGAAGCTACGATGGTGCTTGGCTTCTCTTGGCTTGCAGAAAAGGTGATGAACAAAAGAAGGAGCATGGTATCATGTTAACTGTTGTCAAGGTGGAGATTGTTGGAATTTGGTGACAACTAATTCCTCCACAATTGGATTTTAGATCCTATTATTGAGCATTGGTTGTAACTAATTAGACTAAGTTAGAATTTGGATATGACCACATTCAATAATCAATTTCTTGTGTAAATTACTATAAATTCGTGTATGCCCGTAGAGGCTAAGATAGTGAGAGATGAGAGTGTGAGCCTATTGTAACTCTACATATTATGCACAATAAGATAAACCGATACCCTGCTTGGTGGACGTAGCCCGAAGTTGGGCGAACCACATAAATCTCTGAGTTATATGTGTAATTTGTTTCTTTGTTATTTTCCGCTGCATATTTTATGGTGGCTACACTGTTAACAAAATCTATACATAAAATTAAATGTTAACTTAAATTACATTTTCATTTCATATTAAAAAAACAATATATAATATCTATCACTAAACAAAATTAAATTTAATTAAATGTTAACTTAAACTAAATTTTTTAATTTCATATTTAAAAATAATAATATTTAATATTTAGCACTAAACAAAATTAAATAAATCATTTACATTTTAAATCTATGCATAAAATTAAATGTTAACTTAAATTACATTTTAATTTCATATTAAAAAAAAGAGCAATATATAATATCTAGCACTAAACAAAACTAAATTAAATTAAATGTTAACTTAAACTACATTTTTAATTTCATATTTAAAAATAATAATATATAATGTTTAGCACTAAACAAAATTAATTAAAACATTTACATTTCAAATCTATACATAAAATTAAATGTTAACTTAAATTACATTTTAATTGCATATTAAAAAAACAACAATATATAATATCTAGCAATAAACAAAATTAAATTAAATTAAATGTTAACTTAAACTACATTTTTAATTTCATATTTAAAAATAATAATATATAATATTTAGCACTAAACAAAAATAATTAAATCATTTTCATTTTAAATCTATACATAAAATTAAATGTTAACTTAAATTACATTTTAATTTCATATTAAAAAAAAAACAATATATAATATCTAACACTAAACAAAATTAAATTAAATTAAATGTTAACTTAAACTACATTTTTAATTCCATATTTAAAAATAATAATATATAATATTTAGCACTAAACAAAATTAAATAAATATATTTAAAGAAAAATAGATGAATTAGTTTTATAACTAWTTTTAAAAATCRTAATAATCATATAAACCTACARATTATATCAATATATGAGTTAAGAAAGAATACTTAATTTTATAAATATTTTTTATATTCAATAAATTGCAAGAGGTTAAATTACAATTAAGGGATATTATTTGGTTTATGTATGAGGCTAAGGCTAAATGTTATTAAAAATCACATGATCCTACTAGAAAYAGTGTAAGTGATGACCATGAAGGACATTGGCTTTCTTGTAGATACTATTTAGGTGTAAGTGATGACCATGAAGGACATCACCTTTCTTGTGGATATTATTTAGGTTGAAAGTTCCCTCTAGTACCGGAGTAAGACTACTAAAGTCTACAGAGGTATACATACTAAGGAAATATTAAGTACCATGCACTGAGTCAATCATTGGCTTATTGCATTTTCATCTTATCCGTTTAATGATGAATAGTGTGTATCGAAGGGACATGATGCACGACTAAGCCAGAGACCAAATTGGTGTATGAGACCCTCTTGTTTGTGGAACAAGGGACCCCCTATGCACAACGATTTGAGTGTTAAAGTCTAAGGAGGTATACATAACCTTTTCATATTTGTTTAATGATGAATAGTGTGTATCAAAGGGACATGCACCAGACATTGAATTAATGATTATCTCACTACATGGTGCTTAATGTGAGCCGACATACCCTACCCCCTTCTAGATTTGAACTTATAACCTCTTAGGATTAAAAACATATTCTTAACCATTAAACCCACCTTCAACTATATAAAAAATAAATATATAAATTTTAAAATCTAATAAATATAAACTAAATAAATTTTTTCTTATTAAAAAAAATCTAGCCATATAAAAACCATAAAATGTACCTAACATTTAATTTCAATCTTAAAAAACTTTATCTTACCATTTAAATGTGTATACAAAATATATCATGCGCGCATATACCATTTTCATAAGTCTTAGAGGCACAAATCTATTGTTGGCGATCTAAACTTCACTACAAACCTTGGGGAATCTTGGGGTCCCACAGCTTCCTTGGACCCTCTGTCCCACTATTTCACCTCTCTCCTTCATTTCCATAACTTAGTGGATCTACCTCCAATTGCCATCGTCCCCACTTGGTGGAATGCACGCAAGGGACCTGGTATGATTTACAAACGCTTGGATCGCTTCCTACTTTCTAAGGACCTGACTCTTCAAGTGAACCAATTACAGACTTGGGTGGAATTTCCATTTTTCTCTGACCATGCTCCTATTATCCTTCAAATGGCTCCACGTAAGTTCTCCTCCTACTCTTTCAAATTCAATTTGAGCTGGTTGTTGGAGCCTGAACTCCACGCTTTGGTAAATTTTGTCTAGCGGGACCCTATCTACCTCTCCGAACAATAGGTCCAAATATGATTGTCTTGGAAACTTCGAGAGCTAAAAATTTGGGTTAATAGTTGGGAAAAAAAGCGCAGGGCCGACAACCATCGTAGACTCAAGGAATTGTTGATGTATAAGTTTACTTAGGATATGTAGGTCATGTCATCCTTTTTTGGCTGTTTATGGATAATCACCATGTGCTTCTTTGACTTATCCCATCCATCTACTTATCTCATTACTTCATGAGAGAGTTATCCATCTACCTTCATCTACCTTCATCAATGTTGTCTCCTCTCAGCGTATTATAAATAGAGGAGCTCTTCAATGTAATCAGCAAGCAGATCTAATAGATCATTCTCTCCTTTGTAGAAGGTTATTGGTCTTTGCAGTTATCTTGTTATGCCTGTGATATTGTATTTTCTCAATATCTTCATGGTATCAGATCTTCTCTGCAAACCCCTTCTCCTTTCTTTTGAGAGATTTGCAAGTTTTCTGAGATCAAGATCATACTTGCCCAATATTGATTAAAGTGATCTGATTATGAGTGTCTGATCATGGTATCACGTTTTTGGGAGAAGTGAGTAGGCTTTAGGTTTCTCGCAAGTCCGATCTTGTTCGTCGTCGAGGAGAATCGAACACGGGAGGTCCATAATCGATCGCACTGCAACGGTGTGCGATCGCGTGGGAAAGAGATTGGTGATACAAGCTATGTTGAATCTATGCTCTGAAAGCTCGATAGCGGCTCTCAAACTGGCACCGCCTGCTCCCACCACGACAGCGTCGTAGGTGTGATCGACAATCGTGTAAGACCTGTTGCCTCCCACCGGCAAAGTGCCTGACGAGGTCGATCTGCAGAGAATCCGACCATTTTGGTATGATCGAATCGTACTAGTTGTGGATGAGGAACAGATGTTCTGGGCGACCCTTCACCACATCCTTTCCGAATTCGAGCTCAGGCCACTAAAACCCTCGGCGCTTTAAAAAAATTGTTGTTAAGGAAGAAGGAGGGGAATAGTTTTGTATCCAGGCCCATGTTCGGCGCGTTGAATTTGTAGCGGAAACAATGATTTTTAGCACAAGAATTCCGCTAAAATAGTCGGCGTGGCGTTGTTTTTATTCTTAATCATTTTGTCTGAGCGGTTTCAACGTGGAACTTTAGTCTAAACGCTTACTCACGGGCGGTTTTGCTTCGAAGCCTCTGGAAAACCTGCAATCAAGGTGGATGTATTCCCTTCCCGGCCTCGAAAGAGGTTCCGAGGTAAACGAGCCCTTGGCCTCGCTGCACGCCTGGTAATATCACGTATTACCTCTGTGTGAAGTCGCCTCCCCCTGGATCTCGATGATTTTTCGGCTTTCAAGATTCCGACCAGTTCGCAACTTAGGGTTTGAACGGCTTGGCGGTCTGAAAACTGTTGTTTCTGCTAGTAGTTTCCTGGTTCACCTGAAGCTCGAGCTCTGGAGAATGCCTCTGCCAGTCGGCTCTGTAACGACAACTTGAAGGGATGTTAGCAAGAGAGTGGTATTCTGCCTTGTTTTGACCTTCTTTGTGCAGCCTTCTTTTTGCCTACGGATATCCAAATATTTATAATCTGTAAATATTTTTAGATCTCTTTATTTAAAGCCTAGGTTTCCATTCTCTTTTGAGATACCACACCTAGATCTGGTGTTTTATTGTACTCTTTATTGTAAATGGATGAGTTAAGGATTATTGAGCTCCTAACTCCCCATAATTATCATACATGGAAACTTAAGATGCAACACTTGTTGCAATCAAAAGGGCTATGGCTGATGTTGGTTGGAGCTCAACCTGTGTTCACTAAGGAAATCGAGAGATTCGCCTATCAAAATAAACTTTATGAATCCATGGGCCTCATCGGTTTACATGTGTCGGATAGCTTGTTGTTCCACATAGTTGATTGTAAAACTCCAAAAGCAAGTTGGGACAAGTTGGATTCCTTATTTGGAAAAATCAATGAATTTCTAGCCCTACAATTGGAAGAGGAGGTGTCATCACTGGTACCGGATGAGCATGCATCCGTTGAAGACTATCTCACCAAATTCA
>SNQJ01S0181026.1:0-19321 GCA_010110895.2 Picea sitchensis | reverse complement strand
ATCATTGAAACAAATCAAATTAAACAAACTCATAAAATTCATGAAAAGTAATAAAACAAATTGAATCAAAATGTATATAAAGGTGAAAGAATCAAAATTAACTAGGTAGATAAAAATTCATAATGTAAGCCAAACTTAGAAGGGTCTCCATTATTTTATGAAGGATTCATATTATAATGGGGCGTTATTGTATTGGCTACAACATGGCATCCAAATGTTTTATGGTTTGATTAGATCATTGAAATCCTTGAGAGGATTAGACCAATCACATGTCAATTCACATTACCACTAAACCTACGTAAGTTACATAATATAATGCCTATTTTCAATTTCACACTAGTATGTATTAGATACATCTTGTGAGATAAAAAGAGTAACTTATAAATGGTATCAACAAGTTTTGATCAAATGAAGGCCCAATCGGACCAGTATAGTCTAGGGTCTATTATTAGGGAAGACACAAAGAAATTGTATTATGATTTCTCTTATATTTTGAATGACTATAACTTAAGGACGAAGTTTCTTGAAAGGTGGGTGTATGTAATGCCCCATATTTTGGCCTTAGGCAATTAGAACTTTGATTTTTTACCCATCTTAGTATTCATTGCTTAGCATCTATTTGGTCACTAAGATAGACATTTGATATCTGTACATCTGGACCTATTTATGTGTTTCTTGATATTATTTTTACTATTGTATGCTCATGATGATGATAATTATGAGATTTGTTTAAGCATGCAAATTAAAATGTGAAATTTCAGTGTGTGGATATTGTTAGCACTAGAAGTCACCTTCAGATTGCATTGAAGGTAATCCCAATACCCATTAGTTTATATGTCACAGGTAATTGAGTTTTGAGTGGTCAAATGGAGAAAACTCAATAATAATAGCATTCTAACTCAGAAATCCGAACTAGCATGCATAAGCAATTGACGTCTGGAATCAACTTCAGTTAGTAATTTGGAGTAAGGGTGAGTAGGAGGAAGATTTAGTGAGAAAGGTGTAGAGGTCCACTATGAACATCAAATTTTCCAGCAGCCTAAGGAGGAAAAACTTAAACACAAGGTCCTCTTGGATTCAAATTTCAAGGAAGCTGAAAGAAAGCATAACAGTACTATAATCAAACATTTATCATAATATAGTTACAACAATCCATGTGAATCAATCAAACATGAACTCTCTCAGTATCAGAGGAAAATAAGCTGGAGTAAGAAAGGTGACTTAGATTAACCAAGATGTCTGAAGAAAAAAATACATAACCAGAGAACTAGTTGTTCTCAATCAAAATATTACAATATCAGGGAGCCTAGCTCAACCATTCGACCACAACAAAATATCGAAACTGAGTATATATACTCAAAACTGCTACAACTACCAGGAGCATGATCAAGCCCCTGCATTCAAAGCTTCCAGTCGGCACCCTCTCTATCAGACTGTGCAGGCCTTCTCATGTTAGATGCAAGACAGACGTAGTTATGCGTTTTACAGGAAAATCCATCTAGGAGGAAGCTTCGGGTGGACAGTCCGCTTTCATGGCTACTCACTGCAACACTTTCCATTTATGGAGTGAGACGAGGTCTCAATTTCCACCCCTATATTCAATAACTTCCTTCATTGGGATCAAGACGAGGCCTGACACCCATGAATGCTTCCAAGCGGTGCCCACAACTTCTTCAAGTCAATCCTGACACCTCGAGGCTCTACAAATCTTCCCCTATGACTAATGCGGGTGTTGTAGGTGCTAAGATCCTTCTTCATCACCCCTTCATGCTTGTGACCTTAGGCTGTGACCTAGCTCTTATCCCATATGACGCTTTGTTATTTCACCCTTTGGATATTTTCACAACACCAGACCACAGAATTCTCGATGCCCTCTTTGACGAAATCTCTGAGCAATGGGCGCTAGTTTCTTTTCCCAGACACGCCCCCCATATGACCTCAGGCTGTGACCCAAGGCTCCACCTCTGAGCACTTCGAAACTTCAGGCTTCGGCCACTTCGGCACTTCGGTCTTTACCCATCTCTCATTTCAAATTTCCCGAAGTGACTTTCTCTGCAGCTCGGATCTGGTGCCACGCGTCCCTCTAGATCAGACGGCTCCTGCTCACTTTGGGTTTTAGGACTTCGAAACTTTGACGAACAACTTTAACAATATTCCGAACTCCCAATTCTCATGATAATTTTCTACCTTCGATCTCTCCCGGTGAGATCTAAAGTCCATATTTAACCTTTGCTCTACCTTGGGACTTCCCACCTTTTTCTATGGCGCTATACTTCACGCACTTTCGGATTTCGAACACCCGCAAACCATCGATCTGAACTCCACATGGAATCCCAGTCGTTGGAAGATGAATTCACATGTTTGCTTGATTCGAGTCTGGAATGGGTCTCTCTAAAAAGGTGTGCTTTGAAATCGAGACTGATACCCGCGCAAGAAAAGGATTGGGTCGCCATGCATCCCTTAGACATATTTGTGTGATAATAGATAAGAGTTCAAAATTATGTTGTGAATGTATAATAGATATGTGGCATGATGTAAATGAACATACATTTATTAATTGAATTTAAATACAAATATAGATTCCCATATGAAATTGGTGATGTATATGCATGTAAATGAATTATTAGTGAACTAACCTACAAGTTGATGAGCTATGTAATAGCCAAATCACTGTAGCGTTGTGGTAATCTAGATGTCATAGACATCAGGAAGATATTGTATATTATAAAGTTTTACTTGTGATTTAATTATAATTTCAAATATTTCTATGATTTGTGGTAAGTGTGGTTTTGACAAGATCCATAGCTTGCCCAGAGTGGTTGTTTGAAGACATCGCTCTAAGAATAGTAATTGCACGGTCTAACTTGATATAAGGTGTTGACCCTAGTTTTATAAGGAAGGGTGGAGGTATTAGCTACCCAGTATCCTATTGACCAAAATACTATCATGAGGGGTTGTTGAGATCAATCCATGCTTCTAAAATTTCCTTCCACTTTCTTTTTTCCCGAATTTTTTTTCCATTTATTTTCTCTCTTCTATACTTTCCCTTTTTTCCCCTTTTCCTTTCTTCCCTTCTTATATCCCTTTCTATTTCCCATACTTATTCGTATTTTAGAAATCAATGGGTTTGCAGGTAGGCAGGTTTGTGGGTGTTCATCCCCCATCCATTTTCCTATATCACTAGTCCTATCGACCGCACTACTGTATTATACTTAGCCTTTTTTTAAATTCACGGGTTCGCGGAGTTGAGCTTTCATCTTCCAAATTCCACGATCTCCACTTTGTGATCCTCATTTTAACCATCAGACTTGTCACGGGTTTTGAGTCTCTAAAATCATTTTATTTCTTCTGCATGCAATTCCGACCGACCGCTTTTCTACACTTTAAATTGTTTTTTATCATCCACAATCATGGGTTGGCGAGTTCCCAGGTTGACGGGTTCCCGGGTTGGCGAGTTTGTGAAAAACTTCATATTCAAAACTACTCTCATATGTCCTCGTTATTCTCGCGCTTATTCTGATATGCATTGAATGTTGTTTAATGCTAACAACAAATTGTGCAGGCTTCGAAGAGATTGTCATTAATGGAAAAAGAATCGAGGAGATTATTCATTAAATTGCATTAACTCGCCATTTTCCAAATAATTATATTATTTTCATCTCTCCGAAAAGATTTATTTCAAGTTATTATTCAGCTGAAAAATTCTCCCGACAACTTAATGGCAGTAGTAGCTAGACAACAATTATGTGGAGATACTTTGAATATTTTTGGTCGTGAATACCAGAAATTTCAGTGGTCCAGAGCATATTCATATTACTCATCTCCTCCTACACAAAAAGACATAATCTCGGCATCATGAATTTCTCGTGCAGGGTGTGTTCCTGAGGTATCCAACTGCAAAGAACTTATTGCATGGTGCGTTGAGAAGTACGTGTCGAGCCAGAAAATTATACAACTCCAAGATCATTCCCTTATTTCCCTTTCACCAAAAAAAATTTGCAAGATGTTGAAGCTCCTATAGCCAACACTTACCTTCAAAGGAGAAGACTGTAGTGATTTTCTGAAGAAACATAACAATGGCATGGATATCCTTCCTGAATATCTGGAGAATCCTATGACTATTCCAGAATAGATAACCAGAATCTAGGTCGATTCTTTTAAAAATCCCTTTCGAGAGATTGTGTGGATGTTCACCAGGTTGACAGGTCAGGAAATTACTGCTACCATTTCTCACATGATTCTTTATATTTTATATTTTACAGTAAAAGAACAAGTTATCTTTGACTGGGGAAAATTTATTTCCATCAAAATCTCATCCCAGTTATCACATTACAAAAGGGACAAAAAAAATTATGGATTCCTATTTGGTATTTTCTATAGTGTATGGTTGTCGATTTCTAAACTTGACTATATGTAAGAAGGTGAACTGTGAAATAGATCCAGTTACCTTATGGTATTAGGCATTGTGGAGACACAAGACTTCTCTGTATTTTTACGAAGTTTACAATGATTCTGTCTCAATATTCAAAGTGTTGTTTCTTGGTAAAAATATCCCCAGGATATCTGATCAGCCTAACAAATTCTTGGAGAAAAAGGAAACGATAGAGTAGATGGAAAATCATAGTGTCATTAGGATATTATGTTCCAAAGAAAATCCCTCTTTTCTTCCATATTATGTATCTGACAAATTGTTTATTACAGAAATGGAAAGGAAATACAACTTTTGGCTACATGTTTTCCATGAAAAAGGGAAAAAAAAATTCATCCCCTTACCGTGAAATATTGGAGATTTCATTTTCAGGAACATAAATAAAATTGACGATTTTGCAAACCATTTCAATAACATGAGCTTAAAATATGTTGAAAATATCAAGGGCTTTGACCCTAACAAAATCTTTGTGGAACACATGCTTTCGATAGGATTTAGTAACTCATTCATTCAGACTACCTTGAATGAAGAAGAAGAAGAAGGTAACAACCAAAGTACTCATGTACAGGAGGCTGGTGACCTAGAAACAATACTAAGCACTAATGATTTATATAAGCAAAAAGGAAAAGGTCCCATTGAAAGGAGCGACCAGTCTCTAGTTGTTACTCCAAAAACTACCACATCCCGGAGCAATGCTCCAATGGCTCACCCAGTTAGAAAGATTGCCAACAGTATTTCAAGCGGTGGAGGAGAGAAGAATCCCCACCCACCCCCACCCTCCCGGGAAAATTGAGAATTCGCATAAGTTCCCTGTAAGAAAGAAAATAAAAAATTCAATACAAGAGGAAGAGGACAACCTCATATAAAATGGCATCCAAATATTTTCTCCGGATGACATGGAGTTAGAGACGGATATTGAGAAAATATTTCCCGCGATGGAACAACCAGAAATTGTAAATCAACAAAATGTTTTATTGGAAGTTGTTGCAAATGATATTTTTAGTGAAGAGGAATCCTTCACTCTTCAAAGTGTTATTTTTTAGAAGGAGTCTAAAAAATTGATTGTGGATAAAGGTGATCAGAAAAATAAAAAAGGAAAATCTCTCTCAGAGGTTGACCTGAAAGACATGTAGCCATCCCAAATCTCTAAAATTCACAAAGAAATCGGTGATGCTCTTGACGTTTCCATTGATGTGTTGGAGGTTGAAAATGCCAAGCTAAGAGAAAGGATCAGATAGTTGGAGAATGTCTTAATGCCTCTTCCAATCGTGGAAATTCCTTTATCAATGGTCAAACCAACCACACCTGCAATTAAGTTGAAAGGATATTCAAGCCTACTCACAGCGTTCAGGAGTTATGTAGAAAAAACTATTAAGAGAATGTCACTAATAACAGAGGCATAGGAGGTTTCAAAAAATGTTGTTTCTTTTGGCTTAAGGGCACATTCCTTCCATGAATATCTGCAAGTTGATCTAAATAAAAAATAAGGTTTCTACACTGATGATGTGTTACCATTTGGAATTAAAGTCTTAAACATGAAGGAACTGAGAAGAAGAGAGGAGTATTTACCTTCCCCAAGTCGAATAATATAGTTAAATGCTTGCCGGAAGGAAACGATTAAAAATTTGAGTAACATTGTTCAAGCATGCAGTGAAGCCATACTGAAATTTAGAGAAGAATTGTTCAAGAGACTCACGGAGATAGATCTAGCAGGAGGTAATAACGAGGTACAAGACCCTAAATTAATTCCCAACTCAATGTTTCTAACAAAGCAACAATTTTATGAACAAGTTAAGATATTCAAAGGGTTATTAGTTGAAAACAATTATGGCATACTCGAATATAATGAAGATGAAATATACAATTCACTAGTTGATTATTTCGTGAAAAATCAAGACATTGAGGAAGCATGAAATAAATGTCACACCATTATTCAACATTAAAATCCGACATGAAATAAACGTCGCACCAATGAAAAATTATATTGAAGATTGGTTCAGAAAGGAAATCGACAAATTAACCAAAGAAGGGCAAGAAATAGTTCAGATTGTTCCTATAACCATCAATGAAGACAATAAAAGGACAGCAGCAAGAAATTGAAACACGTGAGAGACCATCATAGTAAGTTCATGCTGATCATATATTTCTTACTTTATCAGTTTTTCATCCAGTTACTCTGCTTCTTTAACTAGAAAGATTTAACAGAAATATGATAACTTCTCCCTATCTTCTTTTCAGGTCTTGTTATTCTACCATCGCCCACCATCCTCCTTCTACAGCTTACTTCTTGTTCATATTTCCTTTATGGTCTGTGGGAGCCCCAATCTGAGTCCTAAGGAAAAATGCATTTAAATTCCAAGGCTTTGTAACAGACTATATATTTTTCAGAAATCCCAAGAGAACTATTTTGGGATCAATTTTTATTGTACTTTGTAACTCTAAGTTTTGATTATAAAGTATTTGAGATTGATATATAATTATCTTTATTTGAGCTCCCCATGTGTTCACTCTATTAAAGTTATATTATGCATCCAGACCATCTTCTTTTATTTTATGTGATCAGAAATATTTAGTTTAACTATGATGGAGGTGAGGAAATTTTGTCTATCTTTTTCAAGTGTATGAAGTGTGCGGTTCCTAGTCATTTCTCAGGAACTTACTTTAAAAAGAAAAGAAAACATTTTCTTTCTTGTTATTTTTTCTTTCAATCTTTATATTTCTTTGATTATCACAACGAACTTCTGCAAATTCCTATATTCTAAAAATCTAGAGTTCCAATAAAATCTTAAAACAAAGAGGAGTACCACCTCTATAAAAACACAGGAGGATTTATATCCCCATGAGGTTTTTGTTTCGGTCCTGATGGATTAAAGCGTCAACATTTTTTGTGACCATACTAGGGAATGAATTGAAATTTGAAATCTAGTTTAGCATATTTTGAAAAATACATGACTTTGCCCCAGGTTGATCAGCCCCACCTGGAAATTGGATTGAATAATCAATATATCATATTACATCAGATATATAATCTGGTAATAATGAAAATCGATACCCGAGAAGAATTGGAAAGGTCCTGGCAGACATTGGTCCAAGAAGAAGAAAGAGAAATCCTCCAAAGACAGAGGAGAGGCGAGTGACAAGAAAAAAGGAACGAAAGGCCAACTAGAGAAGCACAAAGATAAGGTTGGGATTGAAGTTGGATGAATACAAGGGACCCATTACCACAAGTAAAATCAAGCAACTTTGTATTCTAAGAAGTGGAAAATATATTTTTGAAACATCTACGAACATGGACGAAATAAATGAACAACTGTGAGAAGAACCACAAAGAGAACCTCATGAGGAGAGACAAGAAGGTGGTGGAAGAAATCGAGAAAACCTAAGATTTTAAAATCAAATAAGAGTAAGAGATTACCCTTTAAATATTATAGGTGAGCAACATGACCTCCCCACTCTCCCTAAGGGTACCCTGAAGGAATTTTCTGGAGTCGGAACAATTGATTCCAAAAGACACCTTAACTTATTTCTTGATGTTTTTTATTTTCATCGTCTTGAATATGATGATGTGATGGTAAGGTTATTTATTCAAACCTTATCGGGAAGAGCTTATGAATGGTATACAACACTACCTAGTATTTCCATTGGCTCATTTAATGACCTTTAATCCATGTTCTTGACTATGTTCACCCCTCCAGTTGCATATCATACCCTTCTCATTGATTTCACCCAGATTGTTTTGAGGAAGAATGAGACAATATGATATTTTAATCTCATGTTCAATAAAACTTTGAGTAAGATTCCAGAAGATAAAATACCTAATGACCCAGTCATACTCGATTGTTATAAGAATGTGATGCCCCCAAATGTGAAATATGCTATCAGAACATCCCAGATGGATACCTTGGAGGAAGCAAGGATTAAATCCACTGAGATGGAAGAAATTATGATTGAGACGGGTGTCGACCCTGACATTATCTTCAGAAAAGTACAAAGGCAGCTGGGAGGCTTAAGTATTGATAATCAAGGAGCCTCTAGCTCAATAAATAACGAAGAGTTGAAGCCACGACCAACCCAAAATCAAACAATTGGAGGATTATTTTTCAAGGGGACCATACCAGATGTGAAGGTAGACCCTGTTGTGGCACAAGAAACCAAGAAAAGAATTGAAATTGCACAAATTGATAGAACCATCAGGAAAATGTAGAATGAGATAACCAGATTAAGAAGGGGGGGAATTTATGAAGAAAATATGAGAATTTTGGTCCAAGAGAAAAGAAGGAACCCTCCCCAATAAAATAGAGTGAGGTTTGAAAACATTGATAATTTGCAAATGCCAAGGGTTCCCATGCAACCAATCCCCAATGCAGATGTTTTGGATGATGTATATGATGAGAAAATGGTTGAGCAAGGGAACTATTATATACCTTATGAAAGTTCTGAATCTGTATAGATGGATGGATGCGATATGTCCATGTATATATTTGAGGAAGGCAACAACGACCCCGACTTGCAAGAAAATTTCGCCCAGACAAGAGAATTTGTAAATAAATCCAAGAATAAAAATGATTCTGAAAGAGAAAATGAAAAAGATAAAGAAAAAATAAATGAGAATGTGACGAATAGCATTGGAAGCAAGAAGCAACACCTGATGTCAAACCTCACCTAGATGAAATACAATGTCGTAGAGAAATTGAGTAAACTAAGGATAACTCTTCCTTTTACATAAGTGGCGAAGATTCCCCAACAAAGGGAAAACATTTTAAGATTATTGGATGATTCGTCTAAAAAAGTGGAAGTGTTTTTACAAGTCCGGAGAAAAGCCAGAACAAATCAACCGTCAAGTTGATAGGTAAAATCTTGCCCTTTTATATTTCAATTGAAAATCGTGATGTTTCACTTTATAATTTTTTAGTCGATACTGGCATGACCAATAATATTATGCCACTAGAGATCATGGAGGCATTGGGCATGAACTGCACCAAATATTATGATACTGGTGAAAGTATATATGCAATCGATTCCATACAAGTGCCAGCTTATGGTGAAATTAAAGACTTTTATGCTTAGATCATGGCGGCTCCCCATATTATTACAGTTTTCAATATTATTGTGGTAGACCTCCCTCCTTCATATGAAGTTGTTCTAGGAAGAGATTAGTCATCTATGATCGGAGGATACATAATGAACGATGGAAGCTACATGATGTTTCCAGACAAAAAAAGATCAATGATTAAGGTTCCTCGTGAACCCATGAAACCCTTCTCTTTCAAAAGGAAGGATAATGAATTAATGGAATATTATATAGACATTGGGATCATAAACTATACTATCCTAGACATGGAACAGACTGAAATCCTAAAGAAAATTCAAGGTATGGAGAATCAAGAGCATTTGTTTGAATGTTATTGGAGGATGTCATTCGATGGAGCTTGCTCAAGTTCTGGGAGTGGAGTTGGAAATGTCCTTGCCTTGAATTTGCATGTACCAATAATGAGGAAGAATGTGAAGCTTTGATTCAGGGAATGATTCTTGCACAATAATTTAAGATAGAAAATCTACTTGTGACTAGTGACTCCGAGTTGGTAATAAATCAAGTCACCTAGTGGTATAAAATCAAAAAGGAAAGACTCAAATTATATTTCAAAAGAGTTAACGAATTGATGGAAGCCTTCATTTCTTTCAACATCTCTTTCATCCCAGGCAATAAGAATCAAAAGGAAGATTCATTGGCTTTGGCAGCCTCATCATCAAACCCAGCTGATGTTCAAAGAAAAACATATTTTCAAGTAGAAAGAGTATTCCGACCTTCTGTACCTAATAACCATGAATATTTACAAGTATTTGAGAATGATGAACAATTGGAAAAAAAATTGTTGAATGATGATGATGATGAAGATAATCACATATATGTTGTCCCGAAGGATTGTATTCAATATGAGTCTCTTTTTACAAGAGATGATCATGCTAAGAATCTCCTGGAAGAAATTTCACTCTGAAAGGTCCAAGAAACAAGAAAAATCAATATTGGAACTGACAGTTACCCAAAATATGTCAACTTGGGAGTTGATTGCACAATTGAAGAAGTTGATCAATATGTTGCATTATTTAAAGAATATCGTGATGTGTTCGCATGGAGTTATGATGATTTTAAGGCTTATGATAAAACAATATTTCAACATATTATTCCCTTGAGAGAGGGGGAAAATCCGGTCAAGTAAAAGATAAGGATGATGAACCCAAAATTAAAAAGAAATTAAAGAAGACTGGAATAATACACCCCATTAAACATTTTGATTGGCTTTCAAATCATGTGATAGTAAGAAAGAATACCGGGGATATTCGGATGTCTATAGATTTCAGGGATCTTGAAAAATCAAGTATAAAGGATAATTATGCTTTACCTAACATGGAGTTTCTTCTCCAGCAAGTCATGGGATCAACCTACATGTCCATGTTAGATGGTTTTTCTGGGTATAATCAGGTCTTGGTTTTTGAGGAAGACAGAGCAAAGACAACATTCATAACATTTTGGGAGACATATGCATATGCTAGTATGCCCTTTGGTTTGAAGAATGCAGAAGCTACATTTCAGAGGGCCATGGATCCTACATTTAAGGGGTTGATAGGAAAATTCATGGAAGATTATCAAGATGACTTAACGGTACATTCAAAAACAAGGGATGATCACATTCATCACATGGGGAAAGTTTTTGACAGGTGTAGATTTTATGGTGTTTCCTTAAATCCAAAGAAATGTTTATTTGATTTAATTCAAGGAAAATTGTTAGGTCATATTGTATGAAAGGAAAGAATCTGTATAGATCCTGAAAGAGTTAAATATACAAATGAACTTAAACCTCCATCATCTAAGAATGG
Source organism: Picea sitchensis (assembly GCA_010110895.2). Lineage (NCBI taxonomy): Eukaryota > Viridiplantae > Streptophyta > Pinopsida > Pinales > Pinaceae > Picea > Picea sitchensis. The sequence goes on along the minus strand of SNQJ01S0181026.1, from coordinate 8,016 downwards.
AGTTCAATCATTTTTTGGTAAGATAAACATTGTACGAAGATGTGTTCCTGACTATGAAAGTATTGTGAATTCAATCAATTTATTGTTGAAAAAGGACCAAAGTTTTGAATGGATAGCGGATACAGAAGAATATTTCATTAATATCAAAAGGGAAATCACTACATCTCCAGTCTTTATTAGCCCATATTTTCAAAGAGACTTCATAATTTATTCATTTGCTACAAAAATGGTGGTAGCATCTATTCTTAGTTAGATGAATACCAAGGGTGATGGACTGTTGATTAGCTTCATGAGAAAGACCCTTCATGATTATGAATTGAGATATTCATAATTGGAGAAACAAGCCCTATCTCTTGTGAAGGAAATAGCACACTTTCAAACTTTCATATTAAATTCTCATGTCATCACTTGCGTTACATCCTCTCCTGTGAAGATGATTTTAAATCAACAATTGAGAGAAGGAAAATGGGCTAATTTGTTGGCAAAAATTCAAGAATATGACATTGAAATCAAACATTTAAAGGCAGTCAAAGGACAGGATTTATGTAAAATCATTGCAAATAGTGATTCTTTAGATGGTATTATTTAAATTTTAGTAGGATAACCCATGGCAGATTCAGACTGGTATAGAGATATTATATTTTATTTGAGGTCTGGACAATTTCTAGTCACCATGAACCCAAAAGAGAGAAGGACATTGTTGGCCCTTGACCAAGTTTTGAGGATCCTTAGTCATGTTTAAACTACTTTTGGGACTTTGACAGGATGTCGAAGGAGGAGTGCAAGACGAAGCGAATATCGCGGGATCTCAGCCCCTTTTTAGGGATTTTTGGGTCTTGGGTTTATGTAATGGGTATGGGGATGTCGGCCCATGGGTTTACCCATGTTTAGGCCCATTTTGTAATGTATAAATAAGTAGCTAGGTGATGTAATTAAAAAGTGGATGTGGTGCTAGCTGCTAAAGGCAAGTGAAGGCCAATGTGCTAAGTGCTAAGCGTTAATTTCTAAGTGCAAGTGATAACTGTAATTGCTTTGTGCATATTGTGTGAGGCTTGCACAGCTAAATGCAAGTGATTGTAAGAGACTGTGGAAGGCTTTGTGTTGTAAATCAAGGAAGGAGGATCTAGCAAGGTGCACATATCTCTTGTCCTCTGCGGAGTAAGATCTCAAGGCTCTGTGCATGTAGTTGGTTGACCGAAGATAATAAAAGAGAAGAAGAGTTGGTGGACGTAGCCCTAGAGTGGGGGTGAACCACGTATATCCTGTGTTGTGAATGATTTGTGCTTTTTGGTTGCTCTTTTTTTTATGTGATTCAATGCTTAGTGTGATGTTAGATGATAGATGAATCTAATATGATAGCTTAGTGTCGAATAATTTGAATGAGTTCTAGATATGATCTATGTTGGTATGCTTAGTGCTTGAGTCTATTGAATCTATGTGAATACTGTGCAGATCTTCTATTAGGGTTTAGCTGCGTTGTAAACTAACACTGACTATTGATGAATCATAATTGCTAAGTGCTCTATTAAGGTGTTACAATCACATATTTTCTTCCCAGCGAAGGTTGCAGACACCTAAGTCTTGCAACCACCCCTACCTCTACCTCGGGTGAGACTTCATCTACTTCGCAGGTGTTTCCAAAAGGGTCGGTAGCTAGGGTTTTGTTGGTGTGTTGTTGTAGCATTGAACCTCAGGTCTTCCCTTGTGCCAACAAATGGTTCTGTTCTCGGGACTTGAAACTGTGATTGTTGGGAACTAAGGAAGAAGAAGCTTTGTGTGAAGATCTGACCTGAAACTGTGAAAGATTTGTGCATAGATTTGTCGCCTTAGTGCGTAGTACTCTACTTGGATTGTGAAGTTATGTTCTAAGAAGAGAAGTCTAATCTAAATAAAGGAGGTAAGATCTCGAAGCTTTGTGCTCTGGTAAAGGTAAGAATAGTGAAAAGTTTTAGATCTGGAAGCTTTGTGCTCTGTTGAAAGTAAGATTAGTGCAAATTTTTGTTTCAAGAGTATGGATCTAGGTATGCTTGATAAATGTTGTCCTAGTCTGAAAACTAGGGTACAGCTAGAAGAGAAAAGGTTTGATATGAGTAGATCTGATAGAAATAATGAAAGATATGTTATTCCTATGCATAGAAAGAATGTTTGGACTAACAAATGGATGCAAGATCTTAGAAAGAATTTTTTTCAGGTTAATTACTATGATCCTAATGCATAGTATAGGAAAGGTTGGGGATAATTTAAAAGAAAGAGAGGATCGACTCTTTGTTACAGCTGCAGAAGACCAGGACATCTTGCTAAGGAATGCCCTGATAGAAGACCTAGTTGTCTTTGTTGTAAAGCTATGGATCATGAAGTTATGGATTTCCCTAGAATGATTGCTAAGGTTGAAAAAATGAATATGAGACAAGAAAACCCTGAGGAAGTTCAAGAAACTGATACCATGGTAGAACCCCAGACAGAATCAGAGACTGTACTATTGCAAGTGAAAGAAACCCTGAATGATCATAGAAACATCGACTTACCAGAAATTTTCAAAGAAAAAGAATGCATAGAAACAAGAATAGGAGACTTTGACATTGACTGTGTTCTGGATGAGGAAACACAGGTGAATATCATGACAGAAAGAACTTGGGAAATTTTAGGGAAGCCTGTTGTGATTCCTTCACTGGGAGGAATAGGATTTTTTAGAGGAAAGTTGATAACCCTTTGTGGAAAACTTACCCAGATATCTATGAGTGCTCATGGAACTTTGACAGAGGAAGATTTTGTTGTTAAATTTATTGATAACAACGCTCCATTTACTATGTTACTAGGAAAACCTTGGATCGAGAAGGATTAGACTCGAAGGAACGAAGAAGAAGACCTAGAACAAAAGAAGTAAGAACTGAGAGACTTCATGACCAACAGAATCATGCACTTATTGAAAGAACAAGAAGATCAGTCGAAACTACTGAGGGCCAGACATCATGATGTCAAAATTGAAAGAACATAGGAGGACTTGAGATACCTATCTGTACAGGAGGGTAGAGAACCTACGCCAGACAGAGAAGAAGTATTTCCCTTGAACCATGGTAAAGACCATCAACAGTGTGAAGTTACTATGCCAAGAGAAGATAAGAATCAGAATGGAAAGAGGAATACTGAGACGAAGATCATCGGGAAGAAGGATAGAAATCTCAGTAAGAAGAAAGCAAGGATAGAAAAATTACAAATAGCACCAGAAAGAACTACGCAGATGGAAGGGTTCCAAAATTTGAACTTCGTCGAGATATCAGTACAACACAGCATGGCACTTCACCATGGCGAAGTAATATGACCATTGGAGGCATTATAACCATTAGCCCAAACGGGTAGAACAACAGAAATATCACCATCAGACCATTGGGGCCGCACCGTAACGGACAGAACTGCATTAATGAAGGATTCTCACACGTTGGAAAGAGTTGTTACCTAGTTTTCTACTTAGTCCATCGATCCTGGCACTGAGAACACTTTTTCCACCCATTATTATCTAATCTCATAGATCAGTTGATTTCGTGCAGTGATCATCGAGCTATCGCCATCCGTTATGTTGCATCGAGTAGTTTCTCTTCAACACGAGATATTCAATGAAGAGCATGTATGTCCGAAAAACTTAGCATAGTCAAAGAATCTGTGAAGGAGATACTCATTGACCTCATGAATAAAAGAGTAATGTTTGTGGGTGTACAAGCTTCATCGACGAGAGGAGTGCAAGCCTCCCCGTCAACTACTCGTCGGTCTATACCATCGCGAGTTGCGACTGAGAAAAGAACCAAGCATAGAGATGACTTGGTGAATGCGAAGTTATTACCATCTATCCTACTCGATTACATCCCACCCCTCACCGGTGTAGTAAGTCACGACAGTGCCCTGAGGGACTTCGACTACACCGTCATCACTACGTATCTCCCAAAGGGAATACGCACAGTCAGACCACATCTAGAGAGGATTCCAACATTGAAAATCAATGACTATAACCTGGGAGACTGTAAGAGCTATGGCATGCTCGCGCCTCACAAATATTGACCAAGACAAAGGGAAAGAAGACAAAAATCATCCCCCATCCGTGGACGATGAACCTCGCACAATCCACCCTTTTGAATGTAATGAAGATTCCACATTTTGGAATGCACCAGGAGGTTAACACCTGCATTAAGATCCTGTTGTTGTGATTCCATGATGGCTATATGTGGTTGGACAGATGAATCATTGTTGATCCAGCGCTGATCCATAGGATCATCGGACTAAGAATGCAAGGACCAGACCCACAAGACTTCTTCCCAGGAAAAGCTACAGACCGCACCTTAGCACAGACAATTAAAGAAACATACGATGATGTTCAGAAGGGGACGCGATGCTACAAGGTAGCCTCCATCCAGAATGGCGCAGTGCACCTAGCATGCCAATTAATTGTAGGAAAGCTAGTAAGAAATTACATACCCACGCACGTCACCGGGTTTGTGGTTGACCTCACTGGGAAATGCATAGAAGGCCTACAGATGAATTGGGCGAAGTACCTAGTTAACCAGCTCGAACTAGATTTATGCAAAGCTCAAGATCATGGCTATGAGTTTCACTTCAACTGGCTCCTGATCCTCATCGCATTTACTTCTTGGGAAATGTATGAAGGTGTGACCTTCCCTGACATCGATCCATTCGAGCCACTCACTGCGAAGTTCACCACACTCTAGTATTCGAGCGATATGGGAAAGAAGTGGAATTCAAATGCAGTATTTCATACCTATTACCTGCAGCTTAGGAGGGTTATTGAGTCCTTCCCTTGTATGACGTCGAACACCCTAGATAGGTTCAGGCCTCTTATGAAATTCCGCATAGATAGGCATTTATTTATATCACCGCACATGTCGATGAAAGAAAAGAAGAACTTCAGTACTACTACAAGCTCACTACAAAGGACCTGGAAGAAATCATTAAAGACTGGCCTGCATAACTCCTTATCCCTACTGACTCCGCAGAGATGTCTGAACCGGACCTCATTGGAAATCCGGTGGTTACTAGCGAAGAGTATGATGCCCCTAGCAACAGCAGGAAGAAAAAGAAGCAATATGTACAGGAAGTACACAGCATATCAAAGGAGACTACATCTTAGTCACCTAGTGGAGGAGGTGATGACAAAGTGAACAAAGAGTAAAAAGAACAAGAAGAAGATAAGCAAGGCAAAGTAACACCGCCGCAGAACCTCCCTAATGACATTGATCCATCTAAGAAAAGGAAGGTTTCCCCCACAAAACCTTCATCGCGGAAGAATTCAAAATCCAATAAGCCAAAGATGCAGAGTGTACTCACAGTCGATGACTTCGACTTCATTATTTCATCTGTAGGAGATGCCTCAAAAGAGATTTTGCAAAGAAACGAAGAAAAACAAGAATCCATGTACGATATAATTGAAGCAAATTTAAGAAGTGTACAACAAGCCCTTTATTCGAGCGGCACAGTGCCCACTGCGCCCCCACCCTCAGAAGAACCAGAGTTGGTATATGAGCCTGCCCAACTCCACAAACTAGCTGATGTAACCGAAGCTTTCCTTCATCGAGAACAAGCTGAAAGAACAGGTCACAGCGGCCTTGCATCAATCACAGAAGGAAGTTATAGATAAACACAGGATTGTGCAATAGGAGAGGGACGGCCTTCAAGCGAATTTCGATGAAGAGAGAACGCAGATCTAGTAGGAGAAAGAAAAGTTGCTCGCAGAGCAGTTCGGAGTAAAAGAAGCAGTCAACAGAGCACTTCACCCTGTGACAGGCTTGGAGCAGAAGGAGGAAGAACTAGTAGAACACCAAGTAGTGCAGCTCGAGGAATCCATCCAACAGCTTTAGCAAAGAATCACAGATTTGGAGCTACGAACAGTGCCCAGTACTCCGCAGGATGTGCGGGATCAACGAGAAGCAATTGCTCGAAGAGCATTTGAAATAATCAAGACCCTCGCCATGGAATGTAAACAGCTAAGTGATCGCAGTGACCAGACTTATGAGCGACTCACTGAGGATCCTGAATTCAAGGAAGTAGAGTCATAGCTCCAGGAGGCAAAGCAGCAATTAGAAACAGTACAGGCACAGTTGAAGCCCCTATCAGTCATTGAGAGGATGAAGTGATCCCAAGAACAGCTCATTTCTCAACAGCAAGTCCACACCATTCAGAGCAGAGTTATGGAAGTGACTCAGAGGCTTCAACCAATACAGGATGAGGCGTGCCAAATGTTGACAGAGATCGAAGGCCAGGGAACGAAACTGGAACAAGTCATCACTACAGCTGAACAGCGCTTAGAGGGACCTTTCAACTAAGCAGTAATCCAAGAGTTCGCTAACCCTGAGACCATGGCACAGTAACAAGTTGACGCAGCTTGAGCCAAGCTCAAGGATTTTGAGGCAAAATTACCTAGAGCAAAGTGACTTGGGACGAGTCACAGATGAGTGTTGGGGGCATGTTGGCCCTTGACCATGTTTTTAGGATCCTTGGTCACGTTTGACCTACTTTTCGGACTTCGACAGGCTGTCGAAGGTGGAGCACAAACCTAAGCGGAGATCATAGGATCTCAGACCCTTTTTAGGGATTTTTGAGTCTTGGGTTTATGTAATGGGTATGGGGATGTCAGCCCATGGGTTTACCCATGTTTAGGCCCATTTTGTAATGTATAAATAAGTAGCTAGGCGATGTAAGTAAAGAGTAGATGTGGTGTTAGGTGCTAAAGGGACATGAAGGCCAGTGTGCTAAGTGCTAAGCGTTAATTTCTAAGTGCAAGTGATAACTGTAATTGATTTGTGCATACTGTGTGAGGCTTGCAGAGCTAAGTGCAAGTGATTGTAAGATATTGTGTAAGTATTTATGTTGTAACTCAAGGAAGGAGGATCTATCAAGGTGTGAATATCTCATGTCCTCTATGGAGTAATATCTCAAGGCTCTGTGCATGTAGCTAGTTGACCGAAGATAATAAAAGAGAAGAAGAGTTGGTGGATGTAGCCCCAAGGTGGGCATGAACCACGTATATCCTATGTTGTGAATGCTTTATGCTTTTTGGCTGCTCCTTTGTTTATGTGATTCAATGCTTAGTGTGATGTTATATTATATATGAATCTAATATGATAGCTTATTTCTGAATAATGTGAATGAATGCTAGATCTGATCTATGTTGGTATGCTTAGTGCTTGATTCTATTCAATCTATGTGAATACTACGCAGATCTTATGTTAGGGTTTAGTTGTGCTGTAAACTAAGACTAAATATTGATGAATCATAATTGCTAAGTGCTCTGTTAAGGTGTTACAATCACAGATCTGTGTCCCAGCTAAGGTTGCAGACACCTGAGTCCTGCAACCACTCCTGCCTCTACCTCGGGTGAGACTTCATTTGCTTCGCAGGTGTTGCCGAAAGGGACGATATCTAGGGTTTTGTTGGTCTGTTGTTGTAGCGTTGAACCCCGGGTCTACCTCTATGAAAATAGACATTGAAGATGAAATCGAGTCAATATGTGATGATAGCTGACATATTGTCCAGAAGAAACTATGATGGTATATTTTTCAGATGTGTTGATGAAAGGAAAGCTCAAGGATTGATGAAAAAATTCCATGAAGGAATATGTGGTGGACATTTTGTGCCTACCACCACCGCCCATAAGATAATAAGAGTTGGGTTTTATTGGCCATCAATTTTTAAAGACTCATATGCCACAATAAGGAAGTGTGTATCTTGCCAACAATTTTCAAGGAAAATAAAAAGATCTACATTGCTACTACAACCTATATCTGTAGAACAACCATTTTGCCAATGGGGACTTGATGTAGTTAGGCCAATAAACCCAAAGTCAAGCAAGGGACATATATATAGTCTCACTGCTACAGATTATTTTACAAAGTTTCCAGAAGAAGTGGCAATAAAAAAGACCAATTATGAAGAGTTGATTAAGTTTCTTAAAGATAATATTTTGTCAAGATTCGTTGTCCCAGAAAAATTCATCAATGATAATGGGTCGATTTT
>SNQJ01S0181025.1:19331-32073 GCA_010110895.2 Picea sitchensis | reverse complement strand
TTTTGAGGTAGAAAGAATGCCCTTCATCCCCACATAAGTCTCCCTTCCAATATTGCAGACATATGGGTCCTACAGTCACCCATATGCCATCTCGGGTGAGACTACATTATGCACTATGTGCGCAGTGTTGCCTTCTGGTATTCATAAGGACTGATGGTTTGTAGGGATTTGTTGGAAACCTAAAGTAGAACCCAATTCATCCCATAACCTCCAACATTGAACACTTAAACCATAGAAAAAAATCGAAAGCGAATGAGGGAATGTTTTATAACTGGGATCGTGAGACAATGAAAGGCATCTAAATATTTCTCACTGTGGAAATATGGTAAAGCTCCCATTGACAAAGAAACATCATGAGAAAAAAATAGAATTAACCAAGAGTATATATAGATCATCCCATATTATGATTGATCAAATGTATAGGACATCATTGCAGCATAGGGTGATTCCTCCAAAATAAAAATCCACAATAATGAAAAGATAAAGGGGGTAAGTGTATCTCATTCCAACTATTTATTGAGAATAATGTTAAGGAACTAATGAGAAGTTGGATTACCTAGAACCAATACTATGAAATAGAAATATCTTCCATTTGTATTTTAGTAGTTAGGAAAATTCCCTTTTTGTAGAAGTTCGTGGGGGGACTCTCTAAACACCCCATTGGACCTTTTCATTTCATTTCTACATGTGGTCTTCCCAACACTATTGAAGATCCTAGGGCTTGGTGTCTAATATATCTAGTCTTTCAGTGCTTGTTTCTCTACTTTTGGTTCTAGTTTTAAGATCTCTTAGCTTTTCGTTTCTTGCACTAAGGTTTGTTGGTTTCAGTTCATATGTTTGTTTCTAGTTTTTAGTGGTTGGGAGAACTAATTTTATTTAGTCCATTTTTCCATTCCCCATCTTGTCAAGTTTCCTGTCTATTTAGTGCCTATGGTTTACAATGGACTATAAATTTGGATTTAGTGTTAGTGATGGCATTGTAATCCTTTTTTTGGAAGACAGTCTTGAAGGAAGGAATTTGGGAACATTTTCACAATTCAAGCAATTGCAATGTTGCAAGTTATCAAAGATATAGATTATTATCAATTTATAAAAAAGAAAAAAAATGTGGATGAGCATATCATGAGAAATTTAAGAGATTAAACCCCAAGTAGAAAATATGTGGCAAGTGAGGCCTCCTAGAGATACCCTACATCTATTATTAATGGTATAGAACAACATGAAATTGGATTTTTGAGGCAAGATATTGGTATTCGTGAAATAGGAATTGGGTATTAATTTATGTTCAAAAATCACATAGGAATATGCCAAAGTGCATCAGGGAGATGAATAATTAGAATTGGTCATTCGATTCCTATGATTTCCCATGGATATATGATAAATCATCTTACAAAGTATAATGAATTACTTGTGGGCATGTTGATGGGTTGTTGTTCTTTAACCTGAAACCCCATCCACCTATTCATTTTATGAAATGAATATGTAATTTTGCTTCTATTTAGTTGGTTTGGATGTGGTTTACTTCTTATTTTGATGTAATTTAGTTGATGGTATTGTTATTTTTAGTTTTTTACATACCCACCTTTATTTTCCATTGCATTCTCGGGAATAGTATAGTAAGTAGTACTCATGTCGTTTTAGTCTATTTTGCAGTGCACAGTGCTCACATTTTGAACAAGTTTGCCCTACATTTACCTACCAAAGGTGACTATTTTTAGTGTTCCCTTGGTTACCCGCCATAGGTTCTTTTGCAGTAAGCAGTACTAATGATAATAATGCACGGTTTATGTCATGTTCTTGTAGAGGAATTGATGAACAAATAACATCCTTGCAAATTATAGTAGAAGTTCCCATAACTTGATAGTCTTAGTATCTCAAAATGTCCATTGTAAGGAGAAGGTTTCACATTGCTATATGTAACATTCTATAGCTTGAATTGTAGGAAAATATAAAGAATGCTTGAAATTTTAGTGCCTCATTAGTGAATGACTAAGCATGCGGTAGGAAGCTTAGTATCATACTTGATAAGCATAAAAACTTAGGTCTATTACGTATGTTCAAACCCAAAATAACAAGTAAGCTAATACCATAGATAATGAAGAGGTGACATATGTAGAATTACATAGTTACAGGAATAAGGAACATAGAGTTATGATGATCAATAAACTGTAGAGAGATTAAGTACCATGTCCTATCAAAATTATTAGTAATAATGATGGTATCCAAGCTTGATCTCCTTTATCTTAGTAATACTTATAGACCTTATATAATGTGGAGTTAAATATTAGTTATAGTAATCACAGTAATGGTAAAGTAACACTTACTCATACTTGTTGAATCCTTAAGCATTGATTAATTGTGTTCATATTATGGAATAAATGCAACACATGATCTCGTAATAGAAGAGTATTAGTACCATTGTATCACTAATCTGTAATCATCTTAGAGTTGTTGTATCTCTGTTTGTTTAGATATGTAAACTATGTAACAAGTAAGTGACCCTTATCAACTAGTATTGAACACGAGTGCCATAAGGTTAATTATCACCATTAGTACAAGATTGTACACAATGCAATCCTTTATTGTAATCTATATTAATATCCATAATGTATGGTCACCTATCTTATAAGCTATAACTAGTATAAGTATAGTGTAATTAGTGAACACCATTGTAATCTCACATATTAGGTAATTCGTTTTATGAGCTTGTTTAACCATGGTGAAAGGATATAGTAACTACAACTCATTGTTTGTATTAACATTAAGATGGTAGGTGATACTATGGGATTAGTACTGAGATTTGTAATAGTTGCAACACTAGTAACGTTATATCACTGCTATAATAGTGAAATCATAGTAGTTCTATTCAACAAAGCTCATTATGTTTCCATATTTATTACTAGTATAGAGCTTTGATTTCCCTTACTATAACATAATGGTGTATGGTTCTTTCAATACAATTGGTCATGGAAAAATTAAAGCTACTAGTTCTTGCAAGCTCATAGCTAAAAAATATCTGTAATCAAGTTATTGCATCAATATGATTAATATACCACCATAAGCAGTGAGTTCAAGGCTATGAGTTTAACTTACACTAAGCAGTTAGGTAAATATAATGCTTTTTGCACATTATGTTAGTATGAGGATATGCGAGATTATCCTTATAAGCATATTCAATCCGATAAGGTAAGATAATTCACTAAGCTTCATTATGGATCTGATCGATCTCAAGAAGATGATATCTCTTGCATTTAATAGGGTATTACTAGTTACCACTCATTATGGAAACAAGATTGATTGGTCTTAAGATGATCTTGGTTGATAAGCATGTCAGAGCTTTACTTGTATTAAGGAAATAAGTGTGATTGAATTCTATGTAACAATGGGATTAGCACCATACTAAGCAGAGTATGGAGTGATTACTATGATAGGTTGATTACTAATACTAAGTGTCTTGTATATATATGGATATCCATACCTACACTCCTTGTGTAGTATCCATACTATCTATTCCCTTCTATCACCATTGGTTCATTAATGAATCTCAGTCTGGTACTAGAACAAGGCTAATCAATAATAGTCATCTTACCCATTGTATTAGTACTATCATTACCAGTATATACACATTTTCTCTATGCATGGGATAATATCAACCTGGTGAATATGGAATAAGAATAAAATGATTATAAGGTATATCATGTATACAAATGGAAGTAATTAGGCATATAATCTTATAACTGCATTTATGACTCATCATTACTAGTATCAATGATCCTACAGGCCTTTTGTCAGACATATATGTATATTTTTTTTAATTATAGATAGTTGTCAGACCATAAACAACTCAGTTCGTCGATGGTTCGACTAACATGGATTTTTCCTCCTCAGTCAAAAGTGTCAGGCATACAACCTTCTCGTCGGTAACTCGTTGATATTGCGATGAAAGGTTTTTCATTTTTTGTCGCTTGAACAATGTCCTGGAGATTAAGTACCATGAAACATTCGTCGTTAATTAGTCTCTCGCACAACAGTAAAAATTCGCTCTTATGACATACTAGTGATGACCAAGTGATGTGATTGTGATGAACTACCAAGGAAAATTTGTCAACAATGTGTCTATCTTACGATGAAAATCCGTCGCTTGTCTAAAGATAATGTGATGAATTTGGGATGAAATGATTGGGGAACCTTAGTCTCTCTTATGACACATAGGTTCATTGGTATTGTGATACATGCTTGAATTTCATAATTGCGATGAAGGTGACGCGACAAAAGATAATTGTTTCCTTCGTCATACTTTGTGACATTGTGGCGACGAACATGTATCAGTAAATCGTCAGAGAATGGGCCCAATGTACTAGTGACTTATCCAACAACTTTGAGAGTTATAGTGGAATAGGTGTCCCCACTCCATCTTCTTCCTCAATCTCTCCAATAACTACAACACAAACCTACGAACTGGATCATCTTACTTCTCTCTTCATGCTCAACACAAAGACAAAATGAAATACACCCTTAGGATTTTGTGTGGTTGTGCACAACCCATGTATTACATTCACTCATTATAACCAACTTGTCTAACCATGGCACCAGAACAACTTTGTTCCTTATAAGGAATTCTTGTCCCAAAATGACTTCAAAGTCATCCATTGGAAAAATTGTAAAGTTTGCACATCCTTTCCAATCGTCTAACTGTACATGGACCAGTGAAGAAACTATTGTATCCTTCTTTTCCTTAGAATTCACCTATTTCACTTATGTCTTACTTGCTCTTATTTTCATCCCAAACTCCTTAGCCAATTTTTCCCGCAGAAAATTGTGTGAAGCTCCTGTGTCAGCAAGTGCTTGAACCGCTCTGCCATTGAAGATCATGTCAATGAAGAACAATTGATGCATGCTCTTTACTTGGTCATCCAATGCACTGATTCATTTTCTTCCCAAAGAACCTTTCCATGCCTCATGTGTCTCATCGAGCAAACAACAACAACCTATGTGACTCAACGGTACCTTATGTCCATAACTTCTGCTAGACTTTGTGTTCTTCTATCCATCTTGTCCCATATCTAAGGCAACACCCTTCAAATTCTTTTCAGGTTGTGGGTGAGTGCCTAGTCCATCCTCCCTTGGACTATCCATAACCTTGTACGGTCTGTAGTCATCATTTGTCCATAGTTTTTCCTTTTGTAGACATGTGTAGAACAAAAAACCTTGAAACGACTTCATCCTTGCTAGGTCAAGATTCTCTTAGCTCACCATGGTGGAGCTTTCTTGACAACCAACCAACTATGTCTTTATGTTGTTCTCTAATACCGCCTTTCACACCACTATGAATCTCAGTTGGATTGCAGATGTACAACATCCTCAACAATGCATGACATCGATGCTTTTCAACTCAGGGACGAAGCCACATCGGTCTACTCGGCTCGGACTATGCCTTCAGTTCATTTCATTTATTACTTAGAACATTCCAACAAGTAAGGAGAACATTCATACATAGTAAAATAAAATGTGCAAGTGGGCGACCAAACTGGCCTGAAACCCAAGTTTTATATTCACAAGAACAACAATGTGTCGAGCCTCTAGCTTGTGCCACAAAAATAAAGTTTACAATGGAGCTTCCATTCATTTTACATAAGAACCTATTTGAAAACACAAAGACTCAACTTTGGAGAGTCACCTGATGCCCTTCCTTCGTTGCCTCTGTTAGAATTTTGAACGAAATTGTCTCATTCATGCATCATCTCTTTGGCCTTATGGCTCTCTTCTTAACTTGCTTGTCCCCCTCTATGGTTCTAAAATTGTCTCTTAACTCTTGACTTTCCTCCCTCCAAGTTCTCTTCTCCATCATTCCTTATAGGCTCCCATCCTAATATGGTGCGAGCCCTTTCTTGGATCTAACATGTCTATTTTGGTAGCTTGTCCACATTTCGTTTGGGATGGCTTGCTTAAGGGGTGTGTGTCCCTTGGGTGATTCGACCGATTCACCCAAGCATTCCCACTTCCTCTTATACGACTCATCATTTTTCATTTGGGGAACCTGAGTCATTCCTTGACCTATCATTCACTAAGCTCACCCAATATATCTTTCCTTCATTTATTGGTTGGTTTGGGCGCCCTATTCTCCGGTCCATTATGCACTTTCATTAAGTCCAAGTGCATGATGGGACACATGCTTATCATTCTTTCCCTAGGTCTTACAGTACCCCATTTATTCTACCATTTCCTTCTACTTTATTAAGTAGCTTATTTAAGCCTTCATCTATTAATAGAAATATAAGGGGGGATAGGGGACATCCTTTTCTAATATCCCTCCATAATATGAAGAAATGGGTTGCTTATCCATTTAATAATACAACAAAATATACTGAGGAAATGCAACTCATTATCCAGATAACAAATTGATGGAAACAACTTAAATGAATTAGAATTAGTCCAATGTAAAGCCAACTTACCATATCATAAACTTTGTATAGGTCCACTTTCATCACCATCGATATTCCAACTTTGATTAAATGTAAGAATTCTTGGGCAATCCTAACTACCTCATGAATTTTCCTTCCCTCTAAGAACCCATTTTTTTCTCCAGATATTTGATTTGAGAGAATACTTTTCAATCTCCTAGAAATTACCTTTGGGATGATTTTGTATATGCAATTTCATAATGAGATGGGTCTAGACTTTTAAAAGGTTATAGGATTATCTTCTTTCGGAATCAATTCTAGGAATGTTGTATTGAAGGCACCCAACATTTTTCCTTGATTTCTTGTTGTTTCCACTAGTCTTTGTAAATCTTCCTCTATAAAATCATAACCGCACAAGAAGAATTCCAAAGGTAGTCCATCATGCCCATGGATTTTTTCCTTTTGAAAGCTTTGCATAGTTTGATACAGTTCTTTTTCCCCAACCTCCTTTATCAAGGCCTAATTATCCTCCTCATTGACAAAACAAAGACAAGAGTTTGACATCTTAATTACTTCTGCTATCATAGCACATGTGTCTTCATTTAAAATTTGATATCACTTATGCTATCGTAGACTAGCTAGGTACCATCTACCATATCAATTTTCCAAATAAATTTTGTATTTATTCTATAGTTGGGATACCTATGAAACAATTTTGTATTCTCAACCTCAACTTGTAACCATAATTCCATGCTCTTGAGTCTTCATTATTTTTCTTTTTCCAAAGAATGTGCCTCCTTTTATCTTCTAGTACCTTTACTTCAATTTTTTATGTATCATTCATAAATCCAAAACCATCCATATTATAGAGCACCTCCAAGGCTTCATGTACTTCTCTAAGAACCCTATCATCTTTCATATTTTTGTAGGCTTACTAAATTAGGAGTTACCTCTTTTGCCTCTTTTAAATTTTGTTGAAATTGAAGTGGATCATATTCTCTTAAATTACCATTAAAAGGTTTTCAAACTACTTTGATTTTCACCACAAAATTGTCCATATTCATCCACTTTGGATTTAGTTCAAAGGGACCAGTGGGTTTCTATTGCAGGAGCCAATTCTAACACCACAAAACTATGGTCAAAGTTCTCTCTAGTAGTGACCCATTGTTTGATATGATTGAATTTATTTAGGAATGATTCATAAATTAATAACATGTCTCTTATCAATTTTGGCTTCCCCAACTCTCTTGTTACTACAAGTGAGAGATAACTTGGATGGTTCAATATCCAAAACACTGTTTTCTTCCAATTTTCTAATAAAATATCTAGAGAGAGGATCCATTTGAGTATCCATGACCCAAACCTTTTATGCTCCTAAGGTGAAATTCATGTCCCCCACTATCACAACTAGTCTATTTTGAAAAATCTATCCCAATAATCTATCATGTCCATATAAGGACCATAAACATTCAGCATTATGATATATTTCCCTGATCTCAAAGAGAAAAAATAGGTCCCTAGTCCCTAGTCTTGTAGGAAAGGCCAAAGAATTTGTGAGAGTGAGTTCTTGAGTGATTTTCTCTTCATCTGTCAATGTCTCTTGCAGTAGAATAATAGAAGGTTTGATATTATCAACTAATATATTTACAACCAACTTATTTAAGGGGTTGTCCATCCCTCTAAAATTAAGAGTCAAAAATATCATTTAAAACCCTTAAAATCGAAATTTTCTCTAAGAGCCCCAATTAAGGATAGTTGTTTCCCACACTCAACTTCTGAGGATGCTTGTTTTTGGGACACCAAATGAAATAGTTCCTTCCCCTTTGATTGGATTTCGATATTTTCTCTTCAAAAAAGTTTGAACCCCTCGACACCTTCCTTGGAAAATCAAGCATACCTTTACTTGTAGGTCTTAAATTCTACTTCACCATTTCCAAGGGATTAAAAGTGTGTGTACACAATAATAACATATCACTGCATTTCAAATTAAACCTCTTTTAAGCAATTGAAAAAAAATCTAACTAATATTTCTTATAAAACATCTCCCTAGCTTAAACCCTATTTAGGTGGGCTCTTGCATGTAGCCCCTATGCCACCTCCTCCCAATTCCCATGAATTAAATAAGACAAGGAAATTAAAAAAAATAAAGGAGAACAAAAACTCTATGTTTCTTCCATTTCCATTGTTATTCATTTTTCACATTTTTCCTTTGATTTTCCATTTCTCCTTTGAGCTAAGGTTTCAATCTAGGTTTTCATAGAGGCTTTGGATAATCTTCTCTTTTCCATAGTGAGATTTTAGTTATGTTTTTATCTCGGATTTCTTCCTTGATAGTTCTTTCCGAGAATTGATCCATTGCTTTTTTTTGCCAGTTTTTTTTGTTTGTTTATTTGTTTTGTTTTTATCTTTAGTTTTTTTATTGCATGATTTTATATCTAGTAAAAGTCCTCTTGTTTTTATCTTTAGTTTGCAGGTTTTAGGAACTCCAAACGTCGAGCCCTTATTTTTTTATTGCATGATTTTATATCTAGTAAAAGTCCTCTTGCCTTTCATTTTTTTGGTTGTATATTTCTGTTTATGAGTTTTCTTGCATGGCCTTTTTTTTCTTTCCTTGTGAGTTCTAGTTTATGAGGCTTGGCTTCAAATTTTTATTTAATTTTTTCTTTCTTTCTGCAAGGTTAAATTATTCAAGGCTCGACCCCTCTCTTCTTTGTGTGCGAGGGTTTACTAATGGTTGTTTTAAGTTTGATGGTGGCCCATTTTAGTGTCTTGGTAAACCCCCATTGGGCATGGTCGTGATTTCCGTGGCTCGTGACCCCTATGGGTTGCATGTCCATGGTGCATAGTGGCCCCGTATTTCAAACCAAACAATTTTTTGTTTATGCCATGATGGGTTGGATCCTATGCATGTGGATTGCTTAAGGGTTTTGGTGAAGTTTTTAAGTGTGAGAAGACCACAATCCCTTCCAAACCTTTCTTGACTAAATGTTGAAGGGTGAGGCACCCTTTTCGTTTTTCTACTACTTGTTGGTCGCTTGGATTGAGAGGACAACCTTCCAAAAAGGGCATGGCTATATGGTCCACGGTGGTTGGACTCCTTCATGGGATTGGCTTTGGATTTGACCATTTGTAAAGTAGTGGATATGTGGTGGATTTGGTTTGGTTGATAGCAATGAGGAAAAATATAAGATTGAAACCCAACAGGTTATTTAAACCCATTTTTTCTTGTTTATTTTGTATGCTCTCATGGAAGCACTCAAGTTTCGCTGAGGTTCTTCCTTCATTCAAGGTCAAAAAAAAAAAATGTGTTATATATACATAATACAAAAAATTTCCATTATATATAAAAGATTTTTTTTTAATAATAATAAAATTTAAAAAAATAAATAAATAATCTTTTCATATATATTTTCACCTTTGTATTAGTGAATTGGGTTTAGTTTAGGTGGTTGGGAGGAATGATTGTTATCCTCCCCACTCAGGTTCAATTCCTGGAAGTGACATGTTGAGCTCGCAACGAGTATGTTGTTGTAATTTCTTCAAGCCATGTTGTTCATCAAACTTGTGCCCTGGAGATTCTAGAGTTTACCCTAGATACCATCCTCAAAATGAGAAGAAGTACCTGGGGGTTTTCCTCGAGCATTATAACCTAGAAAAAAAATAGAATTCCATTTTTGTATATACATAAAAAAAAAAATATATATTCATCTTTATATATAAAATCCCTTTTATATATATGATTCCAATTATGTGTGTGGAACCTTCTGAAAACTCTAATTTAATGCAAAAATAGAAATCAATAATAATAATTTTGTTTTTTCTCTCCCTGGGTACTAATTATATTTATCTCTTTTTTAACATGTTCTCCCTCCATGGAAATTTTAGGATTATATTTCTACCTTGCTCCTCCTCAAGTTGTTATGTGGTTTCCTTTTATATATATATTTCTTTATTTGGCTTGTAGAATTTTTTTTATGATTTATGGAACCTAGTTTCAAATGTTGGCTTTTTGTTTTTTGTAAAAAAAATTATGAATAATTGTTACAACATTGTAATCCCTTTTTCAAGGAAGGTTTTTTTTTATGATTTATGGAACCTAGTTTCCAATGTTGGCTCTTTATTTTTTGTAAAAAAAATTATGAATAATTGTTACAACATTGTAATCCCTTTTTCAAGGAAGGTTAACAATCTTGTCTATTTTAATGAATTTAAATTTTATCCTTTTCATCATTATTTTTTTTCTGATCAATTTCTATTTATTGGGTTATAATTCATGGGTTATTGTACTAGTTTAGGCAACCCATTTGCTAATTTACTTGTTTTCTTTCCACAATTAAATTTATTTTTATACTTTTCTATAGAATTTTCACAATTCATAATTATAGGTAATCCCTTAAGGCTCCATTTTTTAAACTAGAGCTATGACACCATGTACAACTCCCTTCTCTCTCTTAACCCTTTAATGGGTGTTAATTACAATTTTACTATCATATTTTTGTTCTTTTTATCATTTTGAATTGTTATTATTTTTTTGTTTTTCTATTGTAAAACTGTAATTTAAGCCTAATAATTAAACATTCTATTATGGCCATCAAACATAACATTCAATATTTTATCCCTACAATGATTAACCTCAAGTTAGGAGACTAAATTCAAGCATTTTACTTCAACTTCATTGAACAACTAACTCATAAGTTTCTTTACAACAATTTATTTAGATAATTGATAGCAAAATTTCTGGATTAAATAAGGAAAAATACTTATGATTCTGTTTGATTTAGTCTAGTGTA
This sequence comes from Picea sitchensis, assembly GCA_010110895.2. NCBI lineage: Eukaryota > Viridiplantae > Streptophyta > Pinopsida > Pinales > Pinaceae > Picea > Picea sitchensis. The sequence continues at coordinate 20,882 of SNQJ01S0181025.1, read as the reverse complement.
GCTCCTCTTCATATTTTTCTTGATTTATCCCAATGCAACAAGTTGGATATGTGTTATATTATTTGCATGACTAGAAATAGTGTCTATGTTGCGACGGGCACGCATAGGGGGTAAGATAGAGATTGCAGGGGGGAGGAGCCCCCCTGTGGGGGGGTTTGGCGGCAGTGCCCCAAAAAAAAAGTCCTCAATTTTTCGTGTCTGTTTTTGGTCGGTCCTTAGTTTTCGTGTCCATTTATGGGCGGTTTTTCAGCACATGGTTTTTCACCGATGGTTTTATATTTGTGTTTCAAGAATTAGGGTTGTTGAATGTTGGTTATTAATCCCTCTTCCTACTCTTGGGCTGACCTAGGTTCAAATCTGAACAGGTTTCCAACAAAACCCTCTAAAACTATCGTTCCTCCTGATAAACCAGAAGGAAACATAGTGCATAGAGTACACTGCGCAATCTCACCCGAGATAGTCCTATGGGTGGCTACAAAGCTCAAGTGCTTGCAACCTAGGAAAGAGTGGGGATTTGGGATTATAACTGATCTTTATCAAGCCTTAAACTATTTACTCAATCTAGTATTATTAATATCCATTCATCTGTTAAAATTTTGCATGCAATCAAATAGATCTAGCTAAACGCATATGTGTAAATAAAACATTAACAGGAATTAAAGATGATCAACCATTAACATAAAGTAAATAGACATTCCATCATCACACATGACACCAGTTTTACAGTGGTTCACCCCCTCCTGGGATATGTCCACAAAGATCTAGCATCTTAGGCTCTTTATTATGCTTGATGTGATTAATGGCATTGCACACACTACAATTCCGATCATACAATCATGAAAAAGGTTTCACAATCTCAGTGAGGTGGACTAGATCACACTAGGTTCATCAACCCGTGATCTAACCCTCAAGATCTAGCTACCTTACTCTTCTACAACTCAACATCTTACCAAAATTGTATCACAATAGCTCACAACCCGAATTACTGCTAACAGGCAACCACACTATGAACAATAGTACTCTCTAATCGACAACCCCCCAACCTAGACTCCCTAGGTTCTTATTTATATCATTTCACAATCTTATTAGTTGTTACATTCCAAAAACCTAAACCTAACATGGTTAGGTCTCACTACCTTTGTGTCTTGCATGATTTCCTTCTTTGCATGCGGCTTTCCCTTGCACGTGTTTATTTTCCTGCCAGATGTTCTTCTCCAAAACAAGGTTTATCCTCCAAAATAGGTATGCGCCCAACAGGCCCCTAAAACAAACATGTGGCTCATCCCGAGCCACCTAGACGGTGTGTGCTCCCTGAACAACCTCTACTAGGCTGTGGAACTTGTTTGCAAATTCCATTCCTCTTTCCTGGACCTGCATGGCCTTTTTTACGAGTGCTTCTAATGCTTGTGCTGTGATATCCTTTTAGATCATTGTTGTGCACTTTGTATGTGCTTTCTCCATGTTCTTCTTCTCCTCCTCCAACTGCATGACCATCTACACAACTTGCTCTTGAAGGGGTTCCATCTGTGCCTGTCTTTCCATCTTCTGCGT
>SNQJ01S0181025.1:0-19321 GCA_010110895.2 Picea sitchensis | reverse complement strand
TACTCTTGGTGAAACCCAAGCTCGTCAGGAACCTGTAAATTCTTCCATAACAAGCTTTAGGAGCTTGCTTCAACATGTACAGAGCTTCCTTCAATCAAAAAACATGAGTCTTTCTATCTTTAATCTTCAAAAAAAAAAAATCTCATTACATTGTACCAATCTTCTACACTTGCTCAGTTGCAACTCAATTTGCACAATCATGTGCTAGCTCTATGTGCTCTCTGCAAGGCACTATCTGTCTCACTCCCTGAGATTATTTCCTATCCTCTTTCTGCAACTATTCCTTCTGGAACTGGGACTCTGCACCTACAACTGCTCTGAAGCTTGAGAATGACTGCTTCATTCTCACTGTGGCTAATGAAATCTATGAGTAACTCTTTTACTTCATCACGACAACAAATTCATCTGAAACTGAGAGTGGCTCAATAACTGATACTTAAGGTATCTCTTCTTCTTTCATGGAGGTGACTCTATATTTTATTGTAATAATGCCTCCATGACCCAACTAATGTAATGCACCAACTGCCACTCAATTTTAAATATGGGGATCGCTCCCCCTGCATCTCATACTATATATGAATCGTGGTTGTTCTGGTTGTCTTCATAAATATCAGAACTATTTCTTCAATTACTGGAGTAAGTGTCTCGTCATAGTCTCCTCCCTCTTGCTGGGAGAATCCTCTAGACACACATTAAGTTGTGTACATGTCCAACATGCTTGATCTGTATAGATCAATCTTGGAAGTCAATACTGACTTCTTCTTCTAGTCTCACGGAAGAATCCATATCCTAGTCTTTCTGACTGACTTCCTTCTCTATTATTGAAACAAGGAAATCTTCTGAGGAGATTTCATATCTCCTAGAAGTTTATGAAGCTATGATCTAATATTCTCATGACATTTGTCTCCTAGTCCTGGAAGTTGTCTCTTTATCTGATCCTTTCTGAGATCAGGCTTATCGTTGATTTCTTCTGAGTCTACAAGGACTTCATCATCTCTTACAAGGTATACTTGGTGTTGAATACCAAGTCTAAGTATGAAGGACTGAGTCAAGCTTCAAACGAGTTCGGCTTCCCATCAAGGTGGCTTCATTAACCTATGAACAATTCTATTGTGAGATCTTTTTCTAATGTTCGGTCATCTTTGGATCCTTCTTCTCCTTTCAATCAATATAGCGTCTTCTTCATCTTCTTTGGTACATGAGTGTATATGTTCATGTACATAATCTGCTTCATATCTCATCTAATATGTTTCCTTCTACAACCTTCACTATAGCTTCCTCAAGGTCATCACCTGTGACTTGAAACAAGGTCAACAAAACAACAAGCAAGAATAATACTCTTTTGATAATAGTAGATAAAATAATAGCAAGAATAATCATCACAGTAGCTCCTTTAGAGCTATCACTTGGGACCTGTCTGAAGGAGAGATAAAAAGTAAGAAATACAATACAAAATGAGGTCAACACTCTTATAGTGTTGTGATCAAACATTCCTTCATGGAAACCTGGAACTAACACAAGAATTTTCTCCTAGAGGAGATGTTAGTTGTATCTGGAAAATGATTACATTAAGCATTTATCTCAATATGCTCACATGCTACTAAGTATAATACTTTTCAAAGACTGTTATCTCAACTATAGTGTTTACTTGTAAAGGGGTAGTTATCAACTTTGTCATGTGCAACTTTGAATCTTATCAATTTAATTGATCAAACCTGAAACATGGAATCTTGTCCTCAATAATGAGTGTGTTTCTTTTCTTCCAAGTCTCCTCCACTCAAGATGACAAGTTCTTTCTTCAACCTGTCTTTTGTACTAGGACAATATGCTATCTTGACAAAAGGTTGGGTTAGAGGATAACCTCTATGATCTCAACTTTAATCCATCTAATACCTTGACTTTAATTTTGACCAAAGGTTAGTATGATGGTCATAGCTTCAACATGCAACCTAGATCAAAATGATGTCATAAAAAATAGATGCATATCAAAATAATAAAACCCAGTTTTCATTATTCCTCTAAATGTGTTGGATCATGAGATCCTTCTGGATCTATGGCAAGAGATCCCTTCTCCTGCAAATACCCTTTAAAGATTAATCGTTTAAACATGTGTGAGTACATACCTTTGATGGCATTTGCAGGTAGTGGCACCATCTGGTAGCAACGGTAATGATCACCAACTATTAAAAACTTCAAGGGTGACTGCAACTGGTACTACAATTGATACTTCAACTAATACTGCAACTGCAATTGATACTGCAACTGATTCTGAGACTGCAACTGCAACTATAACTTAGGGTTTTATGAGGAAACCTTAATTTTTCAAACTTCAAATTTTGAAATTCTGATCCAGGGGATAGATGCGCTGAGTTGAGGCGAGTAAGTTGGTGCAGTGAGATTTCTGAAAATCCAAATTTTACCCCTTCAAACTTGATCAGCAGATTTCTAGACTGGTGCTTCTGGTTTTCTAGTACTTCTGGATTTCTATTACTTTTGGTTTTCTAGTACTTCTGGTTTTATGGTACTCTGGTACTTCTGGTTTTCTGGTACTTTTGGTACTTTGTGAAAACTAGGATTTCAATTTCCGAGAGATCTACCCACTGAAAATGTGCGTTGAAGGTGTCAAAGAGTTCATTGGTCTAGGGCACACTTTTCTAGATGACTTTGAGGTTGAAAAACTTCTTCAATAAAAAGCCCTGATTTTCATGTACAACAACAATGACGTTTGTCTTCTTCTTGCGAAAGATGCTCTCTTCATCTTAGCTCTGATACCATGTTAGATTTTAAGTTATTATTAGGTGTCTTTTCAATTTACTAGATAGCCATAGCATAGATAGGATCACTGATAAATACACAATCACAAGAGACATCATTTATCCTGGGAAACCCTCATAGGGGATAAAACCCAGCAAAAACTTCCTTAATATAGATAGCCAATACAATGCCAAGAGAATAAACCAAAAAATACAGAAAGTCCTCTCCCAAGTAGTGTGCCTCTCTCTCTCTCTTCTTCTCCAAGCTGGAAGCTTCAAACTTGCGCTCACGATGATCAAGTGAGGTGAGTGAACAAATGAGGCTCTAGCCTCCTTTATTTATACAATCAGCGGTCTTGAAAGGACGTGTCTTTTCAACTGGCAGTGAGACTTCTCAATCGCGGTGGTTATAACCACTTTAATTAATTATGGGGTCATCTTCTCATTAGGTGGTTATAACCACTTTGATTAATTTTGTGGGCTGACTTCTCATTATGCAAATTAAGAGTGAGTTTGACCGATCTAGAAGGTTGGTTTACAATGCGGGCATGATCAATCCCACAAAGAGTTGAGTCTAATGAATATCGTCAATAATAAATAGAATACTATTTGCGGTTACAATATTTCAGCGGTATTTATGGGTACTTACTTGCACTATAGGTGGTACTTCGCTGGTGTGATCAATTGATAAAGGCATCTCGTACATTGGTACATCCTGAGTATGTTGTGTTGTTGATGTAGATGCAACATATTATTTGAATAAATCATGTATGGCATCCTTGAATGTTTCATTCTCTTTCCCCACATCAAACTGCTTGTGTGGTTTAATATTCTTCTTCACCCATTGGTGTTGCATTAGGTCATGTCTTACTGCGTCAAAGTCATCTTGGATCCTCCATGCATCACTATGTTGATATTTCTTCCATTAACTCTAGCTTACGCCATGGATGATTTTAGGGCTAGAATTTTTGCTCATAGGCTAATTTTCCATGGTTTTACAAAAAGCAATTAGCTATTTTAAATGATTAGCCCAAATTCTATGGGATAAAATTATTTTACCTTAAAAATGCATGAAATTTTATAAAACTATATAAAATCCTTAAATTTGAATATTTTTACAAAATATAGCAAAACATTTATAGTTGGCATATGAAGGATTAGTAAGATTAGCCAATGTTTCTACATTTTAAAATAAATTTCCATCCTTAAAATCATCCTTGGATTACGGATATCAGCGAACATTTTGATTGTATTGATTCCTCTTATCCTGGATCTTCCCAAATAATGTCGGACAATACTATGTATCATGGTCTATTCGTGATAATTTTATACATATCCACAGATGGAAGTGGAAATTATCTTGCATAATGTCACGGCTGATGGGAAGTTGCGGCATATTATTGGACCTCTGCCTCTTCAAAATCCTCACTCTACCTCATCCTCCACCTCATATCCCACCTCAATATCCTCGTGGTGTATGTCGATGTTAATCCCTGCTCTAGCCTTTCTACACATTCTTTCTCCTCTTATTTTTCCATAGTCAACTGGTCGCATGTGATATGGAGAATCTATGTGACCCCTCTTCCCACCTCTATATTTGTGACATCTGCGCATGCCCTAGATTTTACTTCCTGCATGACGCTTGCTTGTAGCCCGCATAAAGCCTTCGTTGGAATGTGTTCCATCACCATCTCAAGTTGTTCTAATTCTTCCAAGGGTTTATGTGTTGTCTCACGGTCGAGGTGATCATTTGAAGGAAGTGTTATGGTGAATTTTCCCTACCCTGGACAACAAACTACACAGTCTCTTTGCCCTCTTTTTGTGCAGATGGCCTTTGTGTCTTCTCTTATGGTTACACAGTGGCCTATGATTCTAATTGAATCTGGGGTTGTTGAATGTTGTCATGTACCTCTAGGAGCTTAGACATAATATCTTCCCTTTGTGCCACTGTAGTCCTAACCACTTCCTCACTCTTGTCTTGGACCTTATCCATGACGAGCTCTGCATCATCCCATGTGAGGTTGATTTGCAGGGGTGCTTTGTCGCATACTTCCTCTTCTTATCACATCTTTTCCCTGTGTGGGATTTCTTGTCGTATGTGATGGATGTGCCTCCATTGTTGTTGTTCCTTAGCTTGTTCCTTTGGAGCCTGTGTTGTCTCCTTTTCCCAGTCCATGGCCAACTTAATTTTGTTGATGTTGTGTGTGTTCTACTCGGCCTTTTGGTACTATGCTACTTGTAGCACACCCATTCCAGACTAGGAGGCTTTACTGGCGCTCACATTATTTAATACCGCACCATTGTATAAATCTGTACATATATCATATATCCCATGCATTTAAACAAATAAACCCATTTAGCTTCGAATTAAAACATATGATTAATACTATAATTAAACAATCCATAGCATTCATATTAATTCGTATACACAGTAGAAAACATAATAACATGTCGGTGGGAGACATGATAAAATGTGATAAAAACATAGTTAGACACTTATCTTGTAATAATGGTGGAATCTACCAACCAAATGCAAGCCTTCGATGAACCTCCGATATAGGCGCACTTCTCATCCAACTCAACGATTGGGTCACCCAAGTAGGACTAATCTCCGCAGGCAAGATCGACTCCGGGGATGAGTTACAAGGAAAGAATCACGAAACCACAAGGACGAGGAATGCTCTCCCGGGGAATCTCCCGCGGCTCGCGCCCGCGAGAACCTCATTCCCCACATGCATGTGTTCACCCGGAGGTACCTTCTGCAATCACCTAAAACCCGGATCCTTATTTCACAATCTCCCTTACAGCAGTTTCTGAGAACGGAACCCGGACCGAGTCTCCAGGGCTCTATAAACTTCTGGGGTTCCTTCAGAGGTTCTCTCCTTCCCACAACTCTCACCTAGAGAATTAGAAGCTCTCACCGGATAACAAGCCTCGCCCAGTCGATGCTGTGATCCTCAGCAATCCCGAGAGCTGGAACCGAGGGATTTCCAAAAGCCCCGGTTCCGGAAATCCACCGGGATGGCTGATCTAACCCGAACGGGGAATGCTCATGGGCTCGCTCGACTTTCAGGACAAACGAAGACTCTTCCCAGCGAAGTCAGCCACGGGCTTCTCGTGCTGGTTACTGCCTTGAGATTTCTTAGAATCGGAACCACCGGACATTCAGTCCACGGTCTCCACGAAGGTTCCTCCCCGAGTCGGGTTAGTCATCTTTACTTTCCGGATCTCGTGCGGCGTTCGGTTTTTCAATCCGGTGGAATGGAAATGGAACCTTCTCATGAAAACTCACCACAGTGCGTTTTATTGGCATGCACCCGGGGTTGACAGTTGTCACCCATGGTACTGCATGAGTTCCACCAGCACGCGTTCCTCCACCACTTGGGAAATCAACGTCCTTCCAAAGGACTTAGGATAAAAACATATGATGCACATATCTTTGGAATAATATTAAAAATATTATTCAGACTTAAGCCCCCTGCAGCTTAGCCCTGGGCTCAACACTTAGCCCTTGCCACCCCTTTAGGCCCCTAATTCCTTGCCCACTCTATGGATTAACAGGTCCCCCTTCACTCATTCGCTTACGTGGTCTGCATTTGGTGGTGTTTATATTTTATTAAAGTGTTCTACATGATTACATATGGCGGCAGCTCCTTCAATGCGGATCTCCGGCCTAACAACACATAAGCCTCCGGCTTATAAAAAACTTGGCTCCTGACTATAAAACATTATTACAATTCCTTTCCAAACATTGTTTACCAGCGGGAATCGGCCTTGGGGACACTACAATCCCCTCCTTATTTTTTGCAACGTCACCAGTTGCAGCTTACTTAAATCTCACCGCAAGCCTTTCAAAATTTTCAAAACTATGCAGGTACTCTGCGCGCATAACCTCTTCATGCTCCCGTAATAAACGCCCTCGGGGGCATACGTAATCCCTTGAACCTTTACAAGCTCTATAGCTTCGATTCGGGTTGTTTTCTTTCTTGTCAATATCGCCCGCGGGGATGCGCTTGCGGGACACCTTAAGTTCCGCCGGTCCGCGATTCAATCGATAATATGATTAGCATCGGTACATATTTCTTAAGCGGTGAAACGCAGAAACGCACATTATGAGTGGTCATAGATGTAGGTAATGCACAAGTCATGTATGCAAATGGCCCAATCCTTTCGAGGATCTCAAATGACCCACAAAATCTTTAACGCCAGCAAGCGCCTTCAACCAGGGAACTCCTGTTAGCTTTCGATTTTAGGAAAACATGATCACCACTTTAAACTCCCCGTGGTTTATGTTCTTATCAGCGTAATGGCTTTTCTTACATCTGGAAGCTATTTAGATTATATTTATTTCTTATCATTTGGTCTTCCATCTCTTTACTGAAATTTAGACAACTTACTACTCTGTCAGGCGGATTATCGACTCGCGGAGTGTTTCACTTTCTTCCATAAAGTGATGCGAATGGGCTCATCTTCAATGATGCGTACCCATTATTGTGGTAGATTCTACTAAATGCATGTAATCTTCCACCTTGATGGTTTATCATGCATACATTCTCAACATGTCTTTTATTACCCGGTTCACCCTCTGTCGATCCTTGATTTCGGGGATGATCAGATATTACTAAAGTTTAGATTCATTTTGAATCCTTGAGCCGGTCCTTTCGAGGAAATTGAAGTGAATTTAGTTGTATCAGACACAATTTGTCTTAGGAATTCCGTGCAAGGATGCAACTTCTTTTAAGAAGATATCAACAACATCCTTTTCCCGTTGGGTGGTTTTGCGGTGGAATAAAGTGGGAAACTTTATTAAGCTTGTCCACCACCACCATGATTGAATCATGTTGCTTTGCTTGTTCTAGGTAGTCCGGTGATAAAATCCATTGTTACCATATCCATTTCCATTCAGGAATAGGTAAAGTGGTAACAATCTTGTTGGGTGCTGTGCTTAGCTATGGCTGTGGCACTCATACATCTGGTGATGTATTCCGTGAATTATTTCTTCAAACCCGGCCAAAATAATGGCTTTTGGTACGCTACCATAGTCTTCACGATATCGATGTCGGCATGACCACTTTATACCATCTCCTTTAAATTGCGACTTCAATTCTCGGACATTGGTACATACACTCTGTTTTTATCACAGTAAGGCATTAGTTCCCAAGGTGTAACTTTCACAGTGCGCATTGGTCTCTCATGCTGTCGTAGCTTTGCTACAAGATTTTTATACTACAAATCAGCATTTGCAACTACAAGAATTTTGTCTTTCAATTCAGTTCCATACATGCTAATGGATTTGTAGCATGTAATTTATTACACTTCTGGCGGTCATCCAGCCACCTTATTTTCTTTCCTTTGATATGTTTGATTTCAAGATCAAACTCGTTGAGGAGGGCCTTCCACCTAGCTTGTCTGGAATTTATTTTTGGTTGATCAAACAGATATTTCATACCGTTGTGATCTGTTCTCAACTCAAAATATCTTCCCCGTGAGGTAATGTCTCCATTCCTCAAGGCATGGAGCCCGATGGCGCCAGCTCTATTGAGTGGCATAATTCTTCTCACATTCCTTCAACTTTCGGGATTCAAAACAAACTACAAATCCCTCTTGGTAGAGAACTCCTCCAACCTCTTACATTGCATCCATGCATGCTACGTAATCCTTATTTGGATACGCAATCGCGGGGATTGAACTATAGTTAGCGATTGCTTCAATCATTTGGAAGGCGCTCTCATTCTTCGATCCCTTTGGAACTTCTTCTCCTTCCTTTGCAAAAGTGATAGAATGAGCTATCTTTGAGAGTCAACTTCTCGGCTTCCTATAGTAACGCGGACCCATAAAGATCTATGCGTCCTGCCACCACACTCCTGCGGCGGTGGCCGTTCTCAAATAGCTTTGTACCTTCGAGGATCCTAGCGATCCCTTCTTAGGATATAATATGTTCCCCAAGTAATGGATTTTCCTTTGGTAAAATGAGCACTTACTTTCGGTTTTGCGTACAGTAGTGTTCTCTCAACACCTGTAGCACCATTATTAGGTGTTTCTCATGTTCTTCCCCTATCTTGTCTTAGAATACCAAGATTTAGATCCAGATATACTATGACAAAATTTTCCAAATAATCTTTGAACACTCCATTCATTAAGCTTTTGTAGAAATAGCGGAACATTTGATTCCAACGTTTATAGTGGTAGAGTACCTTGTTCGCAAATGTGATAACATTTCAGCGGTGACGGATGCGATTTTTGGTGTCGTGAAATATCCTTCGTCTTCAGGAGGACCATGTTCTTGTGTTAACCTTATTCAAGCGTCAAAATCAATGCAACCTCAACGTCCCATCTTTCTTCTTCCGCAGCGAATGGGACCGGGAGGCTCCCCGCGGTGACCCTGCTTGGGGCAAATGTAACCTTTCTTTAGTGGCTCTTCGAGCTACAATTTACCAACTCTTTGACTCACGGTATGCGATTTTATAAGGGCTTCGGCTAGCGGATGTTCCGGTGATCAAGTTTATAGAAAAGAGTGATGTCCCTCGGAGGTAGTCCAGGTACCTCTGAAATACGTCCTTGAACTCCTTGGGTACTTCATGGTCTTCCAGATTCGATACTACATCTTGGGATGCTTCTTCCTCGATTTACAAATGGTGTGACCTTCGGTAACATTTCTTGATTTTACGCATTTTGAGAGATTTCCCTCATAATACCCGGTTAGAATTCCTTGAACATTACCTGATTTCCCTCTTCATTCGGGCATGTGAACCTCTTGGTATGGAAAGACATAAGGGCATGGTGTGGTCCAACCAGTCCATCCCAATTGCAGCGACTCCATATGAGCCTAAGGGCGGAATGTTCAATTCAGCCTTAGTGCTCATTCGCTTCATAATCCTTGAACAAGACTTAACCAATTCAATGACCTTCCTCTTGGTCGCTGTGCCAACTGGACTAACCAAGACTTCTCATGTTTATTTCTCATTAGTCTGAGAGCTATCCACCCCTCTAGGATCTACATAGCTATGGCTATCCCTTGAGATCAATTAAAATAACAAGTGGTGGGTTGTTGATCGTACCAACTCCACTTCAATCATGCGATTGAAATTATGCTTGCTTATTTTCGAGCATAGATCCTCCGAATTCTCTGCCCATATCCTCCACTATTCGACTTGCTGAGCGATGTAGACGGAGTTCTTTCTTTGTATTTTCTGTGAGGCGATCTGTACCTACGATTTCCTTTACGGCCCCAACACTCTATAGGTGGAAGCCTTGGCATCTTCTCACTCACTTCAGCCTTCCTAGGCTCTTTAAAAGATGACTTTCCCCAAGGAATGTTTCTGAAAAAGGGCGTGCTTATACCGCCTCATTCCTTCTTAAATTCCTCCGTCGTAGGACGCCGGAAGGATAGGCCTTTCCTTGTTGGTTCGCTGAAGCATTTAGCTTTTCTGATGGTCTCTTCCATGGTCTTAGGATCGTCATATTGAATCTTGTCACTCATGGAAGAGTGTGATCCACTTCAGATACCTGCAGTTTTAATAGCTTAGGTCCTTGATGAATGAGACATACTATAGTTCGAAAATTTAGTTCATACTCATCAATGGGTCATACTACCCAACTTGAGTTCAAGAGCTCCTTCATCTTTATGTCATAGTGAGTATCTTTTAGTCGGGTGTTTCTTCTCGAAATACCTCTTAAACCTCCTTCCGCGTGACCTCTTTCTCTCGATGTGTTGCACTTGGCCAGTCCCACCACATGGATGCTTTTCGCTTCGGTTGGTGCATTGCAATTCTTTCATGCATGGTAGAATAATTACCTTGATTGAGTATTTCTTCATGCAACAGCGAGGTCTAGAGCATCTTCCTCCTTCTTATGTTCTCCATCAAATGTTGGAGGCTTAATCTTGTTCATATCTCCTTTCAATTCCTCCTTTCCATATTTTTGATGTTTTTTGGTAGGTGATGGGCTTGAACTGTGTGTGTCTTACTGTCGGAATAATGTCTTTGGGAGGCGACTAAGATTATAGAGCTACCGCTCCTCGAACTTCTTCTGCTTTCATGGGTTTTGCGACTCTCCATCGTGCCGAGTCTCTTTCCTTCTCGAGGTTCTTCTCTATTATTTCCAGGGTTCAAGAATTTTATGTTTAATTTCCCTTGCCGATCCTGACTTTCATGAGCTTTCAACTATTATCTCTCGTGAGACTGGGCCTCTCTTTGCAATCCTTCAATGATTTTTCATTATGTGTCCTTCCCTTATCCTTCTCTTTTCCATGCCCATTGGAGTTCGATCCTTCGATTCCCGGGTTAACATCCTTTCCTTCATGATTGCTCGTCTTCTATTTTAGGGGTAATCTTCACTCATCCCCACTCCATACTTTCGATTGTTGGTTAACTGGAGTCCTGACCACCGTTGAACTCTGCACACACAACATGCAACCAACTAAAATAAAGTAATAGTTTATCGGGGCATTAAACCTTGGGAACAATCTTCAACAATATTTATAACTAACACCAACAAGAACAAAAGACATTTTGATTCCAATGGGTTTTATGAGCTCTCGTTCGACTCTGCAATTTTCGTGTTTTTGAAGCTTTCATTTTGACGCCAGGTTCTAAAGCCGGGGTTTTGTACCGCCGGGGACTTGGGTTTTGGTTTGAGTCACCGGTCTTTGGAGAACTCCCATTTAACTCTTCTTTCCAACCCCCGACTTCGGAAATTTTGTTTTACCTTATTCTTAGGGTCTACAACACAGCTGTCACCCTTTACCAAAGTGGTGCATGACACATTTGAGGATCCCTCGATCACGTTAAATTTGACATCATTAGGGCCCCACCACTCTCGCTTCTCTTTTTTACCCTCTGACGGTGCATCTCTATGTGTCCACATCCATTCCTAAAAAAATCCAATGGCCAGATCTTTCTCATCGGACGGTCGTTACAGATCCTGAGATTCCCGAAGGAATCTCGTTCGTTCATCGAGACTTAAACATATGCTAGCATCACCGGCGGTATGGTCAAGATTTATCATGAAGAGAGTCTAAGTTCTTTGTCAATGAAACTCCCGAATCCCCAATTTTCCAAAACGGGTAATCTCTCAACACATGGCCATCTCAAATCGGATGACCCACGACTTCTCTGGGGACACTATGGAAAGTCAGATCCTTCGAGGGTTTGGGCTGGCGCCGATGTCTCTAGCTCCCATTAACCCTCGGACTAGACTCTTGGTTCGCGTCTCCACTATATGACCAGTCATATCCGGGGGTTCGGACTTTCAATGCGAAACACACATATGTCCTCGGGATTACATTGAAGCGCCCGAACCAGATATGTCGATAGGCTCTCGATCTCACCCACATGTCCCAAATGATGGACGACTCGGTCGTTCAGGACTTTTTACCATGAAAATTCCGACCTCCTTGACTCGATATAAAGCGATTCCCGTTTAAAATGAAATCTCGACAAATAATCATCCATCTTTTCGGACGGTCTAGATCTATTTTAGAGCTTTCACCCCTAGTCACCGAGTTAACTTAGCGGATATCTCCCGGAGCATATCCAATGGTGACGAGTTTTAGATGAGATCGGCGGCCGGGCCAGTTCCTAACCAATTGAAATTTCAGCGTATCAGCGATTTTTACGATATTATTATTTCAAAGGAATTTCAATCCCTATGCACATTTTTCTAGAACCGACGGTCACGAGGGATCGCCTCCCTCCCAAACAGATCCTAAGGTTCGAACAACATTGGTGCAGAGACCTGTCTCCCCATGATCATAGACCACACCAACTGCGGTCTCACTCGCCGCTATACTTCGCTACTGAGCTAAATGCTTACGGTCAAGCAACTGCCGACGCTCGGAACAAATAAAGTGCGAATTGGTCCTCGGTTAATTTCCCTTCCTTTATTCGGTCAAATACCACTCCTTGGACCATCTGGAAACCGATTAACCGAAACTATGGCTCACGATACCGAATTTGTAGCACCATTTCAAAACCTAAGGCTTACTCGTTATACGATACCCATTTGTACACACCATTTGTACAAAGCTCATATAGATATCATATATCCCATGAATTTAAACAAATAAACACATTTAACTTCAGAGTAAAACATATCAATCTTGCTATAATTAAACAATCATATCATTCCATATTAATTCCCTTATGGCAGGCGGAAAACATGATAACATATAAAGTAGAGACATGATAAAATGTGATAAAAAACATAGTTAGACACTTATCTTGTAACAATGGTGGAATCCACGAACCTCTGACCTTAGACGCCTTGCTCATCAACTCGTGATGGGTCACTAAGATAGGACTAAGCTCCCTTTTAAGACAGGAATCTAGGCTCGGTAGGGTTACCGAGAGATATCACACACAACCACAAGGATGGAATGCTCTCCGGGAATATCCGCGGCTCGCGCCCGCAGACCCTCATTCCATTTCTTCCGCAGGAGAATGCACCTTCTCGTCACTGGGCCGATCCTTGTTGCCAATCTCCCTTACCCAACCAGATTCTGAGGAGCGGACCGGACCGAAATTCTTGGGCTCTATAGCCACCAGGGGTTCCTTCGGAGTTCTCTCCTTCCTTGCGCTCTCTCTCACCGGAATTACGCTCATGGAAGCCAACAAAGCCTCCGCAGTCCGATCTTTGCGTAGTCTCAATAATCCCATGGGAAAACAGACACAAACTTTCCAAAAACTAGTTCGGCAACCACAGGATGGCTTCTGATCCGCATGCCGAACGAGGAATGCTCGCATAGGCTCGCTTAGATTTCCCGAACAAGCAAAAGACTCTTCCACGAAATCAACACAGGCTTCTCGTAGGTTGGGGTTACATGCATGGGATTTCTCATAATCAGACACAAACATTCCAGTCACAGGGTCTCACGAAGGTTATCTACATGAGTCGGGTTAGTCATACTACTCAAAGCTACATCTTTGTTGAACAATCAGGTGGAATGCTAGAATGGAACCTTCATCCGAGCTCCACGTGGTCGTTTATTCACATGCACCGGGGTTGGCACTTGTCACCATGGGAACTGCATACGTTCCACCCGACATCGCGTTCCTCCCACCACTTCGGAAATCACGCTTCCTTCCAAAGGACTTAGGATAAAAGCATATGATGCACCATCTTTTGGAGATAATATTAAAATATTCCAGGCTTGGCTCAGGCCAACCCCTAGGCTCAACACATGCCCCTTTCCCCACCTTCCGACCCCTAATTCCTTTCCCACTCATTAGTTCTCAATCCCCCTTCACTCATTCATGCATTGAGTGGAGTGCGCTTTTTGGTGGTGTTTATATTTTATTAAGTGTGCATGATTACATATGCAACAACAAGATCCTGGCCTTCAATCTTTCGAGGGCTCCACTGGCCTAACAACATAAACCTCGACTTATGAAAGCAACTCCTGACCCACAAACATTATTTTAATTCAGCACCAAACGCGGACTTTAAAATGGGGCTCGGCCTTGGGGACACTACACTACTCCCACTTGGTAGGGTTCACGTTGTGGTTGTCCTGGTGTTGTCAGGTGGACTACCTATTCGGGCTGACGAGACTTCTTTGGTCGTCTCTTTGGGCTTGGAGGACTACGTTGTGACTGTCCTCGTGGTTGGTTTTTCTATTGGTAGTTTCCACTATGCATGCCAATCCTTGATAATCCACTCCGCTTCTTCCTTGTAACACAGTATTTCATCTTTAGCCATGCCTTTTTGGGATCCCCTATGGCTTGGATCCATATGTGATATCGGGATGCCTTGAATTTTACTATCCCTTCTGTCTCATATGATACCTCCATAGATATGTTCCATATGTTTGTTGTGCGTTGCTGGATTTCTTCTAACAACATCGAATCACAATGTTTTTTTCCTGTTGGGTCTTCTTATCCTTCTCTTGCCAAAAAGACTCGTACCTAGCCATGTAGCATTTTCCCACTATATCTAAAAATGCACAGAACTTGGGCTACTATGTGTCATGAAAATCAAGTAGGAATTGGTTTAGTAGGTACAACACCTAATTGAACAGCATCCCCTTTGTGCACTGCACTGCTACTATGATCACTCTTGTTGGTGCTTCCTCTCTGCGAAATTTTCTTAGAAGCTTGCATCCCATTAGTTTACTGGTGAATATCTTTGTGTTTTCGTTGATATCTTTCATTATGATGCCTCTATTTCCCCTAGTCATGTCGAACTGCACCTTTACTTGTTCCGTTAGTTCTTTCTCGCGTGCTTTTTTTTCTAAAAATTCTTCGATTTGCGCATTGACTGTAGGAAATCCTGTTATCTTGTAAATTAATGCCACATTGATATGTACTAGTATTTAGTTGCAAAGGATGCCTCCATGGACCTGGGTGACCAGTTTCTTGATGCACAAACCAACATTCTTACCGCACCCAAAATGAGGTATGTCGAGGGGTTCGTATACACGAGTTATCTGACCTCATTTGTGCGAGCTCTAAAATAGGCCTTCCTAGAGGTCCAATATCCCTATGACGATCAGATGTTTTCCTCGGCCAATTATGAAACTTGGCCACAGCCATGCGTCATGGTCCCGCGATACCCTCAACTTTGGCACCTTCTAACATGTCATCGATAAGAGTGGGGACTGCATCTGGAAGAAATGGGAGGGTCATTTTTATACTGTCATGGGTCTTTCTTTTGTTCCTCGTAGTAGATGTGTCTACCTTTGCTGCTTCTATGCCCTCTTTTTCCCCTACTGATTTTGTTTGATCGGTTATGTCCTCGACTAGTAATTTGTCTTGTTCCTGGGACTTTCATGGTTCTACTGTGTCATATGGTCTTGTGGGTGCCTCGAGGTTATGGTTTGAACCCCCGTTTCCAGCCCCAGAGCTCTACCCTATCTCTCCTTATTGATTTGTAGGGAGCTCTTCCTCAACCTACATTGGGCTAATCGATTATGGGTGCGAGGTGGTCACATCCTCGATATTGATTATATTCTCTAGATGATGCATCCTCTCTTTGCACCTTTGGCCTTGTCGAATTGATATTGACAAAATTTCATATAGCCAAACTTTAGTGGAGTTATTCTTTACAACTATTGCAATCTCAACTTGTTACTTCGTTGATTAGAAACTAGGGAATTGGTTATCTTTCTCACTCTAAGATCAAAAATTTTCTAAGTGTCAAAATAAGTTGCATACGACTTATAGATCGGGTTATGTTCGCTTTAACTACGCATTTGTGCGAGGGTTTACTTTTACTATGTGTGGTCTTCAGATGTTTCGTGGTAGTTTTTTCCTTTTCCCATTTTTGTTTTCTTTCTTTTCTATTTTTGTATTTTTCCCTCTTTTTCTGTACATAATTTATTTGTCCTTTTATGTCTAGATTCTATATATTACACTATGTGCGTGTTCTTTAACTAACGTGTTATAGATTTTAAGTGCTAGGAGGTATTTGTCTTGTACGCATTTTGGTCGAATCCCGTTGATAATTCCTTTCAATTCTTCTCCTATCGGATCCTTTAACTATACAGATCCCACATCTGTGATCTTATTCCTTAGGGCCTAATGATACATTCTAAACTTACGAGGATGTTGAAAACATTTACTATCATAAAGAAAAACTAGGTCTCCTTCAGCAGAAACTCTTTTTTTTTTATATGTCTATCATGCCGGAGGATTTATCTCTTGCCTTTTGTACTTCTTGATGAAATTTTTCCAAAATCCTATCCTCTTCCACTTCCATTAGTTGACTTAACCTCTCATTTACTTGTGCCTCTTTTGTCATGTTGAGTGAAAATTGATGTTATGCCTAGAATGGGTACTATAAATTATAATGGCACTTCCTGCAACTACACCAACCCGAATGGTGTCTGCCCTGCCAACTTGTTGCATGTAGTCATGTATTCCCATGGTACTAATGGTGTTTTAAAATATCAATCATCCCTGTTGAAATTATAGATCTTTGTCAAAGAATTATCCATGATCTTATTGATTCTACTTTTCCATTTTCCTAAGGATGGTAAGGTGTACTCTTCTAGTGATAGACTTCAATCTCCTCAGTCATAGCCATGATAGTGTTGTTGATGAAGTGATGATACCTTGGTCACTCATCAAAAGTTCTTTATTTTATCCAAATCTGGCGTCACTGCTCAGAGCATGGGGGTGTGTTGTTGTTTACTACGGGTCTTTGGTGTTGCTTATTCCCATATTTTTAAGTATTTTGTTGCAATAATGATGTATCTTTCTCTTGAATTTTTTGTTGGTGGATGGATTGGTCCCACAAAGTCTATTTCATTTTTCAAATGCCTACAAAGTTGCATGGTATTAATGATATCCTCCCTTTTGATTGGTTTACCAACCCTCGACGGACTTATCAAATTTATGGAAGTACTCCTTAGCATCTCTGTGAATTTTGGCCACCATAGTCCTGGCAATACCTTGAATGGTAGATTTTCTGCATAATGTCCTCCAACTATTTCCTCATGAGCTTACGTCGGAAATTTTGGGCCTTTCATGTTCTAGTACGCACCTTCTCAAAATGTCCCTTCATACCCATTTTATATATAAAGTTACGCAATAGTTGATAAATGCGTAATCTGAGTACCATATTTTTCTTTTTTGCTGCATAATGCTAAATTCTTGTGGTGCAATCCCTATGCTCAAATATTCAATGATATCAACAAAATATTCATTGGTTATTTGTACTGAAAACAACTACACATCAAGGAAGTTGTCTTTTCAAGTTAATTATGTTCTTATCCATTCGTTACCCTTGACAAGTGATCCATTGCATTCATCTTCCACGGCAGATATCGCTAAAATCAAATTCATGAAATAGCGATAGCTATCTCTGAGATCCTCCCCAACGGCTTGTTGACTAGGTTTTGAGATGGGTAGATGCATTGAACATCTTAGAGTGTTTTCCTAATAGGTAATGTTTGAACCCAAAGTGCATGGGTGTAGCTGAGCCTTGTCTTTCCTATAGTATTATAGTTACGCTGATTACAGCAGTTTTCTTCTTGCAAATGTTATGGGATGGTCCAAATCCCCTACTCCTAGTTGCACCAGAATTTCTCCTAGTGTTATAGTTGATGCATCTACATGCATTTGAAAATTCTTTTCCCAGTACAGGAATACTAGGATAGATGTTGTGACCATCTTTTCTTTATAGAATTAATCCAAACCTTGTTGAGAGTCCTCATTCCATTGAAATTTGATATCCTTCTTTAGCATTTTTTCCATTGGTGTAGTGATCTGCGCATACCCTTTATAAATTTTATGTAGTATCATGTGTGTCACAATGTTTCTCTCAACTGACGCATTGATTTTGGCAGTGGTAAATTCAAAATAATTGCAATATTGGCGGATCTACTAGCAAGCCTTCTTTACACATACTATAGGGCCCAATAATATTCCAAAGGGTGTCCCAAAAGATGCACTTCTTGATATTCAATGATATGTCACACTGCCTTCATATTTCCAACATCAACCTTAACGCTTCCACATGGTATTTTAACAAACTATATACAATCCAATCATCCATATACATTCCTAAAATGATGTATGAACTCCTTAAAATTAGTTATTACTATGCTTGAAAATATAGTTGTTGATTCTTGTTAAAAGACATGGCTGTACTGGCAGGATCCTGATTCTGTGGAAAAAGTAATCTTATACCTATCTTCTTGATTTATCTTAATATAATGGTAACATGAGAATCCATTTGTAAAGGAATATGCTTCCTATCCTCCCACATTCTCTGACTTCATATGTTAAATATTGTGGGGAAAGGGTCATGTAGACATGCATCATTCAATTTCCTTAGGTCCTACACAAATCCTAATCCCCCTTGTTCCTTCTCTTGGACTACCATGGGGATTATCCATTTAGATTCTTCCAAGGGTTCTATGATTCCAACTTCAACATTCTATCAATTTATTCTTTTACTTTCTACTTATATAATGGATTCAACCTACAAGGTCTCTGTCTAACAGGTCTAGCATATGGTTTTAAAGGTATCTTCATCTCTCCTAGTTCTCCTACTATGTATTTCATCTGCAACAAAGGTTGTTGGGAACAGGTCTTTGTATTCATGCAGTTTGATATCCTTCTTTAACATTTTTTTATATTGGCTCAGTGATCTGCGCATACCCTTTTATAAATTTTATGTAGTATCATGTATGTCCCAGTGTTTCTCTCAACTGACGCATTGATTTTGGCAGTGGTAAATTCAAAATAATTGCAATATTGGCAGGATCTACTAGCAAGCCTTCTTTACATACTATAGGGCCCAATAATATTCCAAAAGGTGTCCCAAAGATGCACTTCTTGATATTCAATGATATCTGACATTGTCTCATCTTTCCAACATTATACTTAACGCTTCCACATGGTATTTTAACAAACTATATACAATCCAATCATCCATATACACTTCTAAAAACTGATGTATGAACTCCTTAAAATTAGTTATTACTATGCTTGAAAATATGGCTAGTGAATTCTTCAGCCCAAAAGACATGACTGTGTACTGGCAGGATCCTGATTCTGTGGAAAAAGTAATCTTATACCTATCTTCTTGATTTATCTTAATATAATGGTAACATGAGAATCCAT
>SNQJ01S0181024.1:0-19321 GCA_010110895.2 Picea sitchensis | reverse complement strand
TGGAATAATATTAAAATATTATTCCTAAGGAGTTAAGCTCTTAGGTTCAACACTTAGCCTCTCTTTCCAACCTTCCATTCCCCAATCCCTTACCCACTCTGTGGAAGCTTAGTCCCCCATCACTCATTCATCATGGTTGGTCTACACGCAAAGGTGCTTATATTTTTATTAATGTTCTGCATGATTACATATACAAAAACAGGCTCCCAGCCTTAACACTTAGGCTCTCTAGCCTAATAACACATAATCCCACCAACTTATATAAACTTGGCTCACCAGCATATAAAACATAATTAAAATTCATAATGCAAGCTTTATACTTCATAGACATGATTTACAATAGGGCTTGGCCTTGGGGACATTACAATGGAAAATACAAACATTGCACAGAGATTTTTCCCCTGGAAATCTAAACCGGGAAAACCAACATATTCTATATTCATTCATAGTGATACATTGTTTACAATACAATATACATATAGGATCCAGTGGCATCCAAAACCCTAACCCAATGACCTAGATTAGTCAACAACCCTAATTCCTTAATCGAAAATAGAAGTTGGGTTTCATTCATGTGCCCAGGTCAACACATATCTTCCTGTAGCCACATGCACTCCACTTATCATATGCTCCTTTTCCAGGAACTTAGGACAAAAACATATATTTCACATGGCTTTGGAATAATAATAAAACAATATTCTCAAGGACTTAAGCCCACTAAGCTTAGCCCCTAGGCTCAACACTTAGCCTCTCTTCCAACCTTCCAACCCCCAATCCCCTTGCCCACTGCGGGAAGCTTAGTCCCCCTCCACTCATTCATCATGGTTGGTCTACACGCTAAAGGTGCTTATATTTGTATTAATGTTCTGCATAATTACATATACAAAACAAAGCTCATGGCCTTTAACACTTAGGCTTCTAGCCTTAATAACACATAATCCCACCAACTTATATAAACTTGGCTCACCAAGATATAAAAATAATTACACCATAATGCAAGCTTTATACTATAGACATGATTTACAATAGGCTGGCCTTGGGGACATTACAATGGAAAATACAAACATCAAGCATTTAGATTTTTCCCCTCGAAATCTAAACCTGTGAAAAACCAACATATTCTATATTCATTCATAGTGATACATTGTTTACAATAATATACATATAGGATCCAAAGTAAGATCCAAAACCCTAACCCAATGACCTAGATTAGTCAACAACCCTAATCTTTAATCTAAAATAGTAGTTGCTCTCATGTATTTATATGTTGTTTGTTATAGTTTTGTGAATATCTCATTTCATTCTCAACATAATCCATCACAGTATCATATATCAAATGCTCCTTTTATTTTCTTAGAGCATGTCCATGATGAGGTCAAGGTATAGAGAGTTGGGTCTCGGTCTTTTTTCTCTTGAGGACAACTGCTCTTGCCAGCCGAAGAAACATCCCATTGTAGAAGAAAAGAGAGATGACAAAGAAGGAGATCCATTCAATATGTTTCTTGAGGAATGCCTCATACAAAATAGGAATGACATGATGGATAAATTATCCCATATCCTTCAACAATTACTGGTGGTGATCAAGGCATATTTGACAAACTGCCATTTCAGAGGACGCCTCTTCAAGGTACAATTTACTTTGACATCCTTTATTGAAAGATAGACAGGATGCATATGCTCTAGAAAAATGGTTGAATCTCATAGAAGTTTATTACTCTATCCAAAATAATTCCGACGATGAAAAGATCACATTTGTCCTCCTTAAATCCCTTCATTGTGTCATATATTGGTGGGAAGGTTACTAGGATATGTACATCACCAATGAATCTATGTCATTTGGGAGAGAATCCACCTATGAAACCTTTGTGGATGCCTTTACGGAGGAGTTCTATAATGTTGGAATCTATGATGACTAATATATAAGATGGACAACTCTACGTCATAAAAGAGACCAGACAGTGTCAAAGTATACCAACATATTTCATACCTTTACAATTAAATATGGATATTCAATATCATGAGAGGCATTTGGTTCTGAAGTACCATAGTGGACTACATAGGTACATCCAAACAAAGATGTGTTTCTTGGATATATCCTCATTGGAGTCACTTATCATATGTTTCATATCAAAATAGTAGAAATTTAAGTAGTAGAGTAAGAGGGAATTCATGTTCGTAAATACGCCACAATACAATCATGTAAAAGGAAACCCTAACTCTTGAAACAAAGAAAAAGAACAAAGAGTTGATTCAAGAAAATAATCTTAATCCATTTTAAGAAGGGTGATGGAATTTGAAGAAGGACACCGAAAGTGGTGTGGAGTTCCAAAAATCCTCTCAAGACAACACCAATGAATGTCGGACAGTAAATATTCATTGGTGGTCGATCCTAAAGAAAAATAATAAGAACCTGGCTTGGAATCTGATTTAGAACAAAATAAAGAGAAATAGATCATTGATGCATAACCCATCGCTACTATCGCAACTGTAACAATCCAACCGCAGGAGCTTGAGGGATAAACACATTTTCATCTCACAATTGTGGGTAAAGGGAACTTAATTATGTTTCATTATTGACATCAAGAGTCATAATAACCCGATCTCAGCCGAGGTAATCAAAATAATGAAGCTATCGACAATGCCATACCCCCAACCATACACCACCTGATGGTTGATCTAGGCATGATACATATACTTCAACTAGAAATATCACGTATCCTATGGCATCAAGCCATTCAAGGATAATGAAATATGTTATGTTTCCCCACTTGAAGTATGCTATGTGATGATCTTTTTGGGACAACCTTATTTGTGGAAAATTCATGTTGTTTATGATTCTCAACCATGTAGTGTCATTATTACTATGACGTGAAACTCACAAGGTACTAGAGGTAGTTCTGATTGCTTCCCTTTCATTGAACTTTGAAAAACAACACTGCAAAGTAATCTCCCACGGCTTTCCACCTCTTCATAAATCAAAATGTATGGTGGAAAAAAGGTCACCGCGACCACTACAGCCTCTATCCAAATACCTTTCTATCCATCAGAAGTAGGTCGGTGTAGAGGAGAAAAATGTATATTTTTTCACCTATAGGGGTTCCTTTGCACTACCAATTCAATAATTCCATTGACTTGGTTCCTAGTGCTTCTTACTCAATGGTTCAATCTATAGACTCTCCCTTCCAAAGAATGAGATTATTTCATATGTTAAAACTAGCCATAATAGAGCCTTCATAGCCTATTGTTCACTCACCCTTTGAAATGTGCTTGGGTTCCAACCATTAGCCCCTATTGGTATAGTTCTTCCTACCACATCTTCACCGATAGAATCCTCCCACACTCATACCAATGCAGATCATGCAACCATATTTTTTAAACAGATCCAACACCTACAATAAAAGGTTCAATTTATGACCTTTAGATGTATTAAATGGCAAGTACAAGTAGGACAACTAATTCAACAAGGAAAGTACGATCATCTAAAATGGAATTCTTTTTTTCACCTCCCTATAATCATTTTTTCACCATTTTCCCACTTTTACACCTTTCCATCACTTACCTTGTTCACTAGCATGCATTTTTTGGACCAAGTTATAACTATGTCATTTCAATGGTATTTCTTACATATATAGGGCACATGCATACACCATCAGAGGCATTGGGATTAGTTGTTGCAACACTCTTCGCACAAATTCTACAACATATCTTGTGTTGTTGCAACACCTCTTGTACAAGTGTTGCAACACCTTTTGTGTTGCTACAACACCACCTCTACAGATGCTACAAGACTATGTGTTGTTGCAATACCTTTTGTGTTGTTGCAACACCTTTTATGTTGTTGCAACACCTCTTGTGCAAGTGTTGCAATGCCTTTGTGTTGTTGCAACACCTTGGGCGGTAGTGGTAAACACCTCTAGCGACAATCAAGGAACGGCCATATAATGTCGAGCAAGCGTAACAATTGGATGGTTTGGAAGACCAATCCTCATGATAATAATTGCTAGGGAGATTGGTTGAGTAAGGAAAAGGATAAAAATATAGTTGACATACCCAACAACAACAATAATTAGATCATACCATTGTCTAGGAAAGAAGAAAGACAAAGAACAACCAGATGGAAATCAATTTCTTGTTTAGCCAGTTGAGTCAGCTGTAGATATTTTAGACTAATTGTTGTAACCAATCGAGGAACAACCAATATTCTCAATGTTGTCCCTCAATCTCATAAGAAAAATAAGGAATGTATTAGATGTATAAACTAATCTCCATTCAAGCATGAGAAAAGGAGAGGAGAGATAGACAAACAAAAAAATAGAGAATAGAAGTCCTATACTATTTATTCTCTACAATTTAATATAAAGTTCCCATTCCGCTTGAAGGTGGAATCTTGTAATTTGACATTTATGTGTCCTATTGCACCTTAGGCTGGGGCACCTTGTTCAAGGAGTGGTGGGGTCTCTCCTTCTCCTCCTGATACTGTTTGTATATTCTAAACTTTATAGAAGTATCCATAGCATCATTTATATATTTCCAACAATTCCTTTATTAACATCTTGTTGCAACTCTAGTACCAATACTCAGAAAGTAAATCGCTTTTTATTTGTGATCAATAGCTGTAACATCTTTCCATAATTCCATTTATTTCCAACAATTCCTCTATTAACATATTGTCTATTTTTGTAGCAGGGCATCATTTTCCAATTGATGAGTGAATAGTTGTAGCATATTTTCTATATTTTCATTTATTCTAGTAATCCTCTATTTAACTCTTTGTTGTAATTAATATTTCCTATTTCAACTTTGCATCACACTCTTTATCTTTCTAGTTAACAATTGTGTGCTTTGTAGCTTGAGATGGTTTATTTCTTTTTACAAGCACAATGTGGTTTGATTCTTATATATTGAGGTTTGTTGCATTTCGGTACATGAGCTACAACATATCTATCAGATAAATCAATATTATCTTAATACTTGAAGAAGCCACCTTTACTTTTCCACAAGTGTGATTTATTTTTTCTGCAAGAGTGATTTACCTTTCCTCAATTGTGATTTACTTTCCTACAAGTGTGATTTACTTCTTCAGCAAGTGTGCCATTTACTTTCCCGAAAAGTGTATTTACTTTCTTGCAAGTGTGGATTTGATTGCAAGAAACAATGCAGTTTAATTTGGTGACTTGCTAAAACATCTTGGTATCTTTCCTTGTGTCATTCATTTGAAAATTACTATAACTCATTGGAAATTACAACATCATACTTTCATATATGGTGCATGACAGTTCATAAATTCAATACTACCTTAGATTCATAATTAAATGTACATCTATTTAGTTTCTCACTAATTTAATTAGGGAAGATTGAAAATCCTGCATGCTGTGTTTACTCTACCAAGGTCTTACATTCAACAAAATTCTTTCTTTGATCTCCCTGAGGAACTTGGACACAATGGGGAACCATTTCTTTTCTGTTGGGGAGAACTGGATCTGTGGATCTCGTGGCCATCCAATCTTTCCACCTAATCAACATTTTCAACTCGTGGTTTTGATAAACCATGACTCACCCTTTTGATGGGGACTGTAATGTAAATGCCATCTCCATTTGTTAATTACAACCATCATGTAATGATTCCTACAACATTAATGCACCATATCCTATCAAAACATGATGGTTAAGTGTGCTTGGGCTAGAGTATTATTGGGATAAGTGACCTCTATAGTCCTAGTGCTTTACATGCCTATGGCATTTTGTAAACTTAGACCAATTTATCCCCACATGCATCATTGAATTATTCTCTCTCACTCTCTTCATATATAATCTAGGTGAAGGCACGTCCTTGAGCACATGCAATGAGTGTGATGTAATTCTTATTTACAAATAACCATAGTTGACATCTCTTTCTCTTCAGAGATAAGAAGATACCACCATTCTATTCAATTTGCATTCTACAATGTTAATATATTTTATTCCTTAATAAAAAGTTGGGTTTCATTGTATTTATGTTTCATATAGTTTACGTATCCCCTTTAGTTCTCAACATAATCCATATCTGTTATCAAATTCATTCAAAGAGATTGGTAGTGGATGATGATTCCTCTTTGATTGGGGGATTAGTTTGGGTTCTAGAAGGAGAGGGCTTCATTTAAAGAGATTGGTAGTGGATGATGATTCCTCTTTGATTGGGGGATTAGGTTTGGACTCTAGAAGGGGAGAGGGGAAGCCGAGAGTGGGTAGGAAACCCCACATATTTCATGAAAAAAACAAAGAAATTATGGATGTATTACAAGGAAAAAAAAAAGAACTTACTTGGGCTCTTAGATATGTTCATCCCTCTGGTAGGGTTACTAAACGAAGCTACTTTTTTTTAATCTGAGGGGTTAAGGAAGTCATTTTAAAAGACTCGCCCTCCATAGATTCGAAGATAAGGAGAGGCCCAATGTATTACTAATTCTTGAAACAATGTGAAAGGTGGAATGAATATTATGTAGTTTAAATAAATTGTTTACCAATTGGGATTTTTTGTGGGTGGATGCAAATGGTATGTTGGGAGGTCTATTGACTAGATGGAGTTTTCTCCTTAAATTAAAACGTTATTTCACTATGCAATAAATATTGTATATGAAGTATAGCTCATAAGACAAGGGCTTGTAGATAATTCTTTTGAATATATATGGGCCATATGACAAAAGTAAGAGGTTTTGGGATTATATGTTCTCGTCGTCCCTCTTGCAAGAGGCTTGTTACCCTCCTAGTCTATAGTTAACTAAGGAGATGATGTCTTGAGGCCCACAGTTCATACATGGACTCACAAGATCCTCGGGATGCCTAGCATAGCCCACCAAATTTCATTTCACACAAAAGAAATGCCCACCTACACTGCTTGGCTCCAAGAAGACAACATGTATTTATTCATAAGGTAACAAGTTAAGTCTCATGGTAAGTGTCAATTCAATATTTTAATCATTTGCATGTGTTGCAAAGAGTCCTTCTTGATTATGGAATGCTCATTGGAAATTACACCTTGCCTAATTCCTTCACCTTCACATTGACATGGTTTCTCAAGAAGTAGGTCACCTCAGGAAAATGGCTCTCAGTCGGTGGTTCCTTGAAGGTTCATCACACCATTTCCACTCATACTTATCACTTTCCATACTTCTTCCCCTTTTGTTTCCTCATCTTTGGGATTTTGGCCCTTGACCCCATAAAGGGCTTGTATCTCATTTCATGAAGAAGGGGCTGAAGGCCTAGAGGTGTTGTATATGGAAAAATTTAAAATCCAATCATTATCGTTCTAGATTCCTTCCTAAGGTCTTGAGAGAAACAAAACACTTCTCCATAAAAACTAAGTACCTTTTGAAACTTGCAACTAATAAATGTCTCACTTGTTAGGGGAATGCATTTATGATGCCCTTTACTTTCCATTACATATGGCACTATGTGTGTTTATAAATTCAAGTGGAATTGAGATGCTATTTTACTTTCCACTTCACATAACAATGTTAGGAAAATAAAAATTGTATCATGGCACCGAAAAATGTTACTGAAAAGAAAGGATGCAACACACCTCCACAAAGGCACAAATAAATGAGGCAATACAAACCCATATATGTCATGAACCCCATTCGAAAATTCTGCCCTCAATCCACCTCATACTAATCACATGACCTAGATAGGGTCCTCTTTGGGGAAAAAAATTCCTTTGACTTAGCTATTACCTAATAGGTCACCATGATACCCCTCCCATACCTAAAATTGAAAAAAATTATAAGGTCTTTGAGAAAAAATTTTATTTGAAAAGGGGGTTGTGATGTGTTAGTTGTTCTTGTATTAAATGTGGCTTACTTGGCATGATACTTGTGACTTGTGGACCTCTAATGGTGTAATTTGTCTGTCTTTGTAGGACCTTTCCCATGGGGTGGACGCTAGACCCCACATGTGGAAGACCATGGATGATGAGTGTTTCACCTAGAGGATAGAGGAAGTTTCCTTTGAGGCTCTCTAGAATCACCATAGGATGATATTGCACCCTCTCCCACTTGGGCATTTTCCTTTGGAGGCCTAGGACGCCACTTATTATCCCATGACATCACCTTTGGAGGGCTAGGGTTTGATGCATGAGATGTTTCTGAAGGTGGCTTGATAGGGGGAGACCCATGGCAGAGAATTTTGGCACACAAGTGTTGGATTAATGAGAGGGGGAATGGGTGAATCAAGAATGAGAAATTGTACCACTTATTAATCCTTTTAAACAAAAATGTATATTATTTTTACTTATTCAACCATGTTCATTTGTTCATCATCAATATATTATTGTATCAAAACATTAATATCCATCAAAGGTATTACACAACACACAAACACACAATACACAAGACACCAATATTTATGTGGAAACCCAATGAGAGTAGAAAACCACATAATGTTGTTATTATATGTCAAGAATTACAATCAATGAAGCACTAAACTTCAATTTCTCCAACTCCAACTGGAAGGAGGATCCAACCCCAGTTTCTTAGGCTCCAACCTTAAGGAAGATCCAGTTCCCTAATTCTCTGGCTCCAACCATGGGAGGCTACAATCCCCTATGTTCTTCGACTATAAAAGGAAGGTGGCTACAACAACCTAGTTCTCAAGTTCCAACCTAAAGGAAGCTCAAACTCCCAAATTTTTCGGCACCACCTAAGGAGGCCACAACCACCTTTCCTTTCCCCTTTCAACCGCCCTTAAATATAAGTGCAAAATGTAGACAACTTGTCACTAAATCAAACACTTCTCCACTGCTAACTCCGGCCACTGTCAACCTGTACTAGCAACTTGTAACAACCTATACCAATCAACCTCGCGACAAAACAACCACCTATAACAACCCTGTATCAACAATCCCATAGCATACTAACACAAGTGCATCAACTATGCACAACACAACATGTCACAACAACTCCGGTTACATCA
Source organism: Picea sitchensis (assembly GCA_010110895.2). NCBI lineage: Eukaryota > Viridiplantae > Streptophyta > Pinopsida > Pinales > Pinaceae > Picea > Picea sitchensis. The sequence goes on along the minus strand of SNQJ01S0181024.1, from coordinate 10,375 downwards.
ACTTGTCTCATCAATCTCATCAACCAAGTAGTATCTATTCACCAAGATCAATCAATGAGACAAATCTCAACCATATGCAATAATATCACCAAGATTTGCATCAACCAAGACTAATTACAAACATCAACAAGATGTACCAAAATCAAGATGTTCTTCTAAAAGTATACCAAGTCATATATTCTGGCTATCATCCATAAACCATGTGCAAACAATCCTAATAGCAAGTGCCTCTAACAATGTACAAAATATGTGCTCTATCATGTATCAACTATAGATCAAACTATGACTTATAAAGATGTACCAACATCACTATGTTCATACATCAACTATATGTCCCAACATGTATCTCACCATATACCAAAGACATATATCAATATAACCATCAAAATTTCTATAACAATACATCACACTATCTCTAACCAAATACCATAAACCCTCACATCAAATCATGCCAACCTCATTGTTATGTAGCCTCAAGTGTAAAAAATTCAACTATATATCACACTACTATCCATATGCCAAATACCAACAACAAAATACCAATTGTATCCCTCAACAAATCTGATATATGCGACAATGTCGTAACAACCATCTCAAGATATAAACCCTATCTCACAAAACACACCTCAAACAAGATGTGGCATATGCCTCATAAATAAACTCCAACCATGTTGTTGTCACAGTTCTGTTTCCACGATTTTTCTATCTTGGTTTTGTTACCGCGATTTTTCTCAGCCTTTTTCCTGGCCATGACTTTTGCTACACTTTTTTGCCGCGACTTTTTTCTCGTCAGCATTCTTTTCTCACGTGGAATTTTCTTAATGATTATTCTCGCATCCAACTTTTTCTACTCCAAATTTTATCTATCAATAATATCCTCACCAAATAACCTTTCACAAATGATATTCAAAGAAGTTCAATAGGTAGGTAGGTTCTAAATAAGAGAACCTGCTCTCTCTATTCTTTATACTTCCATGTAGCTCCTCAAGGGTTTACCTTCTAAACCAACTTAACCCAACTTCCTTCTTCTAGGGCTAACCCACTTCTAACCACTTCTTGTCCAATTTCACAACCACTCTATCCAAAAATATTAATCTTTCCACTTCTAGTTGTAAGTAATTTTATTATTTAATTAATTTTCTTTGCAACCACTTTGACTACTTCATTTATTTAAATAATTTCATTTACCACAACTTCTTGTTGCAACTAACTTTCTATAATTTCATCAATTCATAACTTCTTTTCCTTTAACTAAATTCTCGCTGAAACCACTTTTTATTATTTAATTTGTTTATTAATAACCACTTTGACTATTCAACTTTTCATTACATAACCACTTTTACCATATCAATTACGTAAACTCACAACTTTGTTGCAACTAATTTATTTTAATTATTTTTTAGTGCAACAACATCTATACCCATGATTAACTCCTAGTTTCACCCATTCTTGACTAGTCAACTTCTTCTAGGAGTTTCTAGAATAATTGGACTTCTTTACCTTCTAAGGGCTTCTAGATAACTAATGAGGGTTCTCCAACTTCACAAGGCCATGACTCCTCAACCACGATGAGTGAGTGACGCTCCACATATCAATCGAAATGGTGCATGACATGTACTATCCATCTAGAATAGTATTACATGCATACATTAATCTCAGACATTACCCCTCAACCAAACTTTGTCTTTTACCCATACCTCTAGAGCTATGGGGAAGTGCTACTGGACGTACTCAAAGGTTAGCATCAATCTCTAAGAGTTGACATCAGTCTACAACATCACTCTCTCCAAGGGTTGGACATCAATGACAACCACCATCTAACTGCCCATCATCAATCTGAAGGACCAATCAATCGGGACGAATTTTGGAACACAAGAGCATGGCACATGGTCTTTGGAGGCCCAATGTCTTCCTCCTTCATGCTTGTCATTTCATTATGAGGGCTTACACACCCTTCTAGGGCATGCCATCATCTTATTAGGGTTTATTTTGATGTATGTTTTATATTTTGAATTTATGAAAGATAAATTAGAGGGGTCGACCCTCAGAGACATGAATTTTCATTGGAGTCTCTTGGATGGTTAGGGTTTCCATATAAATGTGTCTAGACAAATTTCATTTTTTATCATCACAACTTCTCACCCAGGAGAGTGATTTCCGGAAATTTTCGTCATTTTTGGGTAATTGACTTCTCTCTCTCTTATGTGTTATCTCTTGGAGGTAAAGTTTGATGCTTCTTTGCTGATTTTTTTGATGGTATTGTTGCAATTAGGGTTTAATCTTGTCACATCTTTGTGAATTAAGTAAATTTATGCAATTTTTATCTCATTCTATTAAATATTTTATGGTGAATTTTACTTGTTCATATTTAAGATCTTGTTTGAAAAACCCTCTAAGAGAGGAGCATAAGTGCTTCTTACTCTCACAAGGTTATTACTATCCATAATTTTGGAAAGAATCCCACCTAGGGTTAGACTCCTAAAGACCTAATGTCCTATCACTTTAGTATTTTATCCCTATACTTTTATTCTTGACCTAGGTGAATCTACAAGAAGGGAGAAAGGTTTCCTAGGGCCCAAAAAGTGCTTGCACCCTAGAAGATCCTTCTCCTCAAGGTTTAATATCTAAGGCCCTAATGTGCTAGAACCTTAGAGATTGAATCCTACCTCTTGGTTACATATCGATCAAGTTCCAAGTTAGTTGCATTTTCATTGTAAAGACTCCATATCCCCAATCATCTTCAAGCTCTTATGGCGAGAAAGTGATAAAAAATCTCAATTTTCATTCTCTCAAGCTTCCTACTAACTTTAATACCACTAAATTAATCTAATTCACTAATAAACTTGTTGTTAACAAATTTTGCTACAACCATACTAACTTACTCTAATATGATGCATACATTGCTCTAATAGTAGTCAAACATACCTATAAATTGCATCTAATAATTGGATAATGTCTCTATTAAGTTAATGCTAAGTTTTCATGGTGAATTATTGCAATTATGAACTATAATTTTGATTGTTGTTATAATTTGTCTATTTCTTTTGTATTATTGTTAATTGTTGCAATTTCATAACAACCATAATGATATTTGTTGTCTAGTGTCTTAAAGAGGTATTACTTGCATACTTGTTCTTGTAAATCATCATATATATGCTATAAGTATTCTTGTTCCAGAAGGTACTCAAATAATCTTATTACCTCTTATTTCTCCTTGGCCTAGATGTTGACTTAGGTGGTCAAGGGATGGGGTGGTAGGCTTGGCTAAATTTTTTTTTACTTTGATTCCTTTGAGGTCACCGGAAGAAGCTCCGTGGTGGAACCTCCATCACTAAAACAAGGGGATTTCTTACTAAGGTGACAATGGTAGATTATCTTGTTACATTGCGATTGGGACTTGTGTTCATGCTTTGTCACAAGTACAAATACTACAATAACAAGGATAATTTGGTTATTTTCGGGGACCTGAGATTCAGGTTGAGCCATAAGAATATTTGGGGTGTGGTGGCATGCTAAGATACACAGGTGGAGTATTTCCTTCATCATATCGAGAGTGCCAATTTGGTGTATGTGGAGCCACAAATACTTAAACCTACCTGAAACAATAAGAGATCAGGGGAAATAGGGGTCTCAAAGCGATTGGAATGATTTTTGGTGGTGGATCGACTCTTGTGAAAAGTGGGGAATTACACGAGTTGGGATGGAATAGCTGGAGGCTCCAATCCTAATCCAATTTATCTAGAATTCATAATGCCAAAAAAATAAAACATTGGCCCTGTGATCCAGGTGGATATCGGGGCCACCATCTTTTTCCAATTGGTTCAAAACAGTTTTCTCACATTTTGGCAATTTACTATTTTGTGTTTTAACTTCCGTGGCCATTTTGAGGGCCTAAATGAAGGTTTCTAGATATAGGTTCTCAATGATATCCAAAGGCATGATTGAGGCCCCCAAAATGACCCTCGACGACATCTTCCAACGAAGCTATCACATCACTTCAAAACGGAGATCGTGATGCGGTAAAGTTACGACTCTGAAGTTGTTGTACTGACTTATCCAAACGGGCCCACATGACTTTGGCGCTCCATCTCCTAGGTTAGGTTTTGGATGTCTAGGACTTTTGGCATTCTCGTCTATTGTAAAAGGCCTTCCGAACCTCATTATAATCATCTTCACACGCTAGTACGCCACATCTCTTTCTCGAGATAAGTCAGCCACCATTCTAACGAGTTCACTCAGATTTTTATGCCTCACGACATTTCTCCGACATTGTGGAAATCGTGGCCATCAGATATCTGTATTGTATCTGATACATTGTTATATTATTGAATATACACAATATCTCTCAGGCATTTCTTTATTATATCTCCACTTCATTGTGGCCAAAATAACTGATCAAGGTATCGTGAAAGGTGTCGCTCTTGATCGCTTTTTTTCAGTGCATGTCCCCGTCTAGGTCCGAGTATAGCAAGTTGGGTCTCGAGCTTGTCTCTCTCGAGGACACCGCTTCTCGCATTAACCCAAGAAACCCCTAATGGCTTAAGAAAAGAAAACGATGGCGACGATCCTATCGGCCTCATGTTTGAGCAAGCTCTCACGCCGACAGAGGGCTTAAATGATGGAGAATTTTTCCCATTATCACTTCAACACCTGCCGATAGCATCAGTGCATCTTCATCAAGCTTCACCACTTTGGAGCACCTCAGCCAAGGTACGTGTTAATTTTGATATTCCCGATTTGAAGGTCAAATAGATGCATGCCCTAGATAAATGGTTAAAAACTGCTGTAAGGTTATTTCTTTTGTTCATAATTTACAAGGAAAAGATCACCTTCACAAAAAAATCCCAAGTGGGCTCTCCCATGTCAAACATTGGTGGAAAATTATTGGGAGCAGAGTTCCATAGAAGAGTATGGAATGTTTTGGGTCGAGCCCACTTGGGAATTCTTTTGTGGATGTAAAGAACAAGACGGCCCTATTGGAAACTATGAGAACAATACATGAGATGCAACGACATCGGTCGGGCAAGAGAGGGGCCAAGAAGTTCAGAAATTCACCAATACCTTCCATGTTCATGGCACTTCAAGCCAGGGTATCAAAGACTCGAACGACATTTGGTTCCGAAATACCACAGGGCTCTCTACGTATTACATCCAAACCGAATGGATTTTCCAGACATCTCATCACTTGGTGCTTCATATCAATATGTTGTTAAAATAGAACATAAATTTAAACACCGTATCAAACGGGAGTCTGGGTCCGCAAATCCGCAACAACCAGTATGACAAAGACGACCCTAAAAATAGTCTCCCGAAACCACCAAGACACAAAAAGAAGGGTCACGAAGACAAAGAAGGACACCGAAAATGGTGCGACGACAAAAGCCTCGGCAATAACACCGATGAATGTCGCCTTCAAAACAAATATCAGGTCGAGATCAAAGACAAGGAGTCAACCCCCGATTCGTATCCGACTTGGAAAATACCGGTAAAGATGATCATCGACGCTAGACCCCATCGCCATTAAGTTCTTCCAACCAGCAAAGACCAACCGTGAAGAACCAATCGCATCCGTAAGAGGGAGCCATTCAGAAGGGTGAAGGGGAACCCACAGCATTTTATTGTTGATAGCAGGTTTAAGAACCTCATCTCACAGAGGTCGCCAAACAGTTGGGATTGTCGACAACACCACACCCGAACCATAAGATTGGTGTCGCCAAGGACGAGATCTTCGTGTCACCAAAGAAGAAACATTGTCATACAAGATCCAACCCTTCAAGGATGATCGATATGTTGTTGCCCCAATCGATGTCTCAGATGTTCTCTTTAGTATAACCATATATGTGGAAACACCATGCTATCTATGAGTCTCGGACTCGCAGTGTCATTGTTACTCGGGGGGATAATCTCTACAGGATAATTAGAGGTAGTCTAACCATCGGCCTCCACCTAAACAAGTTGCAAGGGTAGTATCTCATACTAGAAAATCTATCTTCTCTCCATAATCTGCTCAAAGGGTGAACATAAGGATACCGCAGCCACCACAGCTCGGCCAAAGCACCTTCTATCCAACGTATGTGCTTCCATTGCTAAGTTAAAAGAAAGCACGAAGATTCCTTCTCAGACACAAAGTCATTTAAAATAGCCAAACTAGTCAAAAAAGGTCCAAACCTTCCAGACAAAGCTTCGTGATGATTTCCACAAAACTAAGCAAATACATGGGACTTCAAAGCAAGACAAGCAGTCACCAAGATGTAGATTCAACAAATGTTTTTTCCCTCCCTTGAACTCAACGCAATGGAGACCATCGCTTCCTATGAGGGAGGATTGATCCAGTGGATATCGGGGCCACCCATCTTTTCCAAATGGCTCAAAGTCAGTCAGCCATTTTGGCAATTTACTATTTTTAGCAGTTTTAACTTCCTGGCCATTTTGAGGGCCTAAAATGAAGGTTCTTCTAGATCTAGGTTCTCAATGATAGTGGAAGGCATGATTGAGGCCCCAAAATGAATCTCCTCGACGACATACCTTTCCAACGAGCTATCATTTGGGGCAAGTAAAACGAGATCGTGATGCAAAAGTTATTTATTCCTGAAGTTGATGCACCAACTTACCCAAACGGGGGCCCATGACTTTTGGCGCCTACTCCTAGGGTTAGGTTTCTTGGATGTCTAGGAATTTTGCATTCCTGGCCTATTGTAAAAAGGCCTTCCGGAGTCTCATTGTAATCATCTTCTTTGCGACGCGGTGTAGTCACATCTCTTTCCTCGTAGATACCGCCACTCATTCTAACGAAGCTCCTTTACTGTGATTTTACGCCTCTCTCAGACATTCATTAATAGAAATCATGTATTATCAGATATCTGTTTTTGGTTGCATCTCTCATACATTTCTCGCTATATTATTGAATATCCGCAATATCTTTGTGCATTTCTTTATTATATCTCCGGCTCATTTCTCAGGTCAAAATAATCCTGACACCCCTATCCCCAGCCTAGGGATAACTAAGGAGATTATGTCCCGCCCATGTGTCCTAGACATGGAGTATTGAGAGGTAGCATATTGAATTATTTCCTGCCTTGAGGCCCATATTTTCTTTCAGACTCACCTACAAATAGATTTCAACACCCATCCCATCATCCTAGTCCTTCAACAACAAGCAGTCTTTCTCCATGAGGTAATGAGTCCAGTATCATGGTATGTCACTGATTCAAAACATTTGAATATGTGCATTTAATTTTTATTTTTTCTAACGTGTGCTTGGACATTATGCCTTCCAATCAGTTCCTACAATAATGTTTGGGGGAAATGATAGGATGCCCTAGTGTTGGTTCTATAGGGTTTGAGTTTCCACTTTGGTAGGTTCAAGAAAGGTCGTAATGTCCATTCTTTCATACTTATCCTTTAATTTTTTCCTCTCATCCATCCTCTACACTGGCTTGGGCATTGATTTTGCTGCTAGAAAAGGGTTGTACCTTACCTTGTGAAGAAGGGGCTAAAGGCTCTGAGGGTAAAAGAAGTCGAAAGATAAAGCCAAAAGAAAAAAACCTTTAGATGATTCGCCCAGGGATCACACAAGAAAATTAAAGGTTTCTCAGCAAGAAACATAGGGACCAATAAAAATAATAAATCAAGACTAGTTGAAGATAAGGGGTTTCATCATGAACCAACATATTAGGTCGATGGGCATGTAGTTGTATGAAACTACCATTCAACTAGTCACCAAACACCACCAGTGTAGTGGTTCTTGGTGGCATAGCTAAGAGAAAGGGGTCTCATCACTTGTTAACACCTTTCATCTGGAAATGCTTAGGTACATTGTCAACACTCAGTCCCCTAACTAGTCTCTTGAAAGAAAAGAAAGAAGATGAAAAGATTAAAGACATTAAATGGGCTTGGAAACATTTGGTATCCATGACAAGGTGCAACTAACCCTCTTCAGAGGCACCCATAGGTAAGCTTACATTCCCTCATCACTGGACCCATTGCCCAAACATCCCTACCACCTCATCCACTTTAAATGGCTTAGAAAGGGATATCTTTAAAACATTCCTTGACCTAGGGCAATATCCACCCAATAGGACACCACACCAACCCTCCCATATCCAAGATTAGAAAGTCGCATAATGTCTTTGATCACTTGTCTATGAAAAATGGGTTTTATCCACATGTTTGAATAACTTGATTATTATATGTGATTGACATTGCTATGATCCATGACTTATGATCCCATGAGGGCATACTTGTTGTTGTTTCCAGTGGACACACCATTTGACAAAGTACACATGGGGAGATGATTAGTTTGGACATCCATATGGATAAAATCCCACCAAATGGATGATGAGATTCATGAGGCATAGACATTAGGAGAGAGGTTTGTACTAGAGAGAGGATGACATTCCACCGTAGACAACCTCGGCAGGTTTTAACCCAGGGGGTCTTTTCCTCCCACTATGATGTAGGCCTTGAAAATCCCATGACGTCACCTCTGTGACACTTGACGCCACCCAACATTTGGATGGACACTTTGGAGGCAGTTGTAAGCCAAGTGGCATGTGTGGCTTGATCAAGAGGCCTTGGGAGGCCTAACATTTTCTCCTGGAGGCCAACATTTCACTTAAGAGGCCTAAAATCATCCTAAAGGGGCATGACATCACCCATTTCTTGATTTAGGGTTTAATTTGTCATTTTTATGTAAAACTAGATATTACATGTAACAAGCCATGCCAGCCTTTTTGACCTAATTATGTAAATTAAAGATCATTTTCACTGTATAAATAAGGGATTTTCCCTTGAATTATTTCATCATCTTTCACTCACACAAGTGTGAGGTCTGAAATTTTGTGCCCCAATTAGGTTACTTGGCTGAAATTTAGCAACACTCTTGAAGGAGGCTTATTTTGGAGTATTTTGGCATTTTCTTGGTGGAAGTGTTCAACTAGGGCTATTTTACAGATTATTCTTGGTGAATGTAAGCAAATTTTTTGCAATTCTTCTTCATTGAATGGTTATGGTTGTATTTATCTTGCATTTATACTAAGATTATGAAATTGCTAACTTAAAACCCTAGGAGGCTAAAGAAAATGTTATTGTTCTTTCCTCAATAACTTTCACCTACTAGATTATGCTAGAAAACCAACTTTCTTGAAGCTTTTTGCTAAGGGCTTTGCCATTGCAACAACCTAGCACCTTTTTCTACATCTAAGCTGTCATCTTTTTCATCCCGAGCTAAAGAAGGAGGGAACTACTAGGGCCTAGGGTTACCTACTTCCTAGTAGCCATTTTCCCCCCTAGGTTTTGCAATTGAACCTTGGGATACCAACACTTCAAATTATTGACCCCTTGTCTCTAGTTATCTTATTATCATTTGTTCCTTCAAGATTTACCGCTGCCTAAAAGGACTCCATTTACCCTAAAAAGCACTGAACCTGGCCTTACAATTGAGTGATTGACAAAACCACTATCAAAACCTATAACTTAAGCCCCCTACTAACTATTCCTAACTTTAGAATAGTCTAATCTACTAACCTATTTGTTTTTCACAAAGTAAGCTACAACCATCTATTGCAACACTAAAATCACCAAAAGCAATTGTAAAGTTGATTTATACACCTCTTAATTAGCTTCTGACAAATGCTAATACTTTGGTATTAATGAGTAATTATTCTGGTCATTCTAAAGCCATTTTAAGGCATTCATTATGAAGCTATTGTCTTACAAACATTGCTGCTATAAAATTATGTTTGTTTCCATCATATATCAACTATTGCTTTATTGATAAAGTCCATGGTTTTGTGAAATACTAACAACAAGTTGTGTTGTGTAGTTGAAAAATATATCTTTTCCTGTTGCTTTGTTCTCGGTAGGTACATCCTAATACTTCACTACTTCATTGGTTAAAACCTTGAGACTTTCTGATCAGAGTGACTTGTGAGAGGGGATATTTTCATAGACACTTTAACCTTTGACTTCTCAAACCCCCAGGTCACCGGGGATGTCTCCCCTGGGCCATCAACCCTAAATAGAAAGAGGTATCATGTTGAGGTGACAGTGATAGGATAACCTCTTGTTATGCCAATTTGTCTTCCCTCAACCTTTTCCTTTGGAATAAGTACAAATTGTGCGATAACAAGCCCCATTCAAATTTAACCCAATATTGATGGACGAAGAAGAATTTACAGAGTTGGTTAAGAGTGAATGGGTGGCCTACAATCCTAAGCTAGGGATTTCGGCAAGCAAATTGATTTGTGATTCCTTATTACAGGTTAAAAGGAAGGTAGTTGAATGGTTGGCCATCAGAATTAAGAAGAATGATCACACATTAAAACAAGTGGAGGTGGAAATATATACCTTGTTCAACAACAATTCGGTCGGAGGG
>SNQJ01S0181023.1:0-19321 GCA_010110895.2 Picea sitchensis | reverse complement strand
TTGGCCGCCACATTGCGGTATGAGGGGGGTTTCCCCCCCTCCCCCTCACCCATGTCCGTGTATCCCTAGCCCACGGGTGATCTGGTTTGCGCCTGGTTGGATGCTTCGCCTGGTAAAGAGTTCTTGCTGCGGCTGCCTATGCCACGAGGGTGTTAGGGTTTCGCATCAGAGCCTCCTCTCCTCATCCGGGATAACACTCATTCGGGACAATCTATTTTTATTAAATTGCCTTTTTAAAATTTGCTTACTTTATTATTCTATTAACAAAACTTTAATAAATTTTGTTCCTTATAAATTATTTTTAAGGAACAAGACGTTTAAGTATATGAAAGATTTTTGCAATTATTTTTAAAACACCTTTTGAGTATATGAAATATGTTTGCAAGTTATATTGGAATGAGTAACCTTCTAAGTAGAAGATCTCGATTACCTAGTTCAATTGACGAAAATAGGATGATTAACCATATATATTTATTTTATATAATTTCCATCCCTTTCTTTCATCTTTATAAGAGAACCCGGAGAATGAAATCCCCAACACGAAGTCGTGCTTTCTTTCTTTCATCCTTATCAATAGGATGATTAACACTATATATTTATTTTATATAATTTCCATAAGTCGTACTTTCTTTCTTTCATCCTTATCAATAGGATGATTAACACTATATATTTATTTTATATAATTTCCATCCCTTTCTTTCATCATTATAAGAGAAACCTAGAAAATGAAATCCCCAACACGAGGTCTTGCTTTCTTTCTTTCATCCTTATAAGAGAACCTAGAGATTGAAATCGCCAACACAAGTCCTGCTTTCTCCTAGAAAGACTTTCGTGAACTTGTTGGGCCACAAGTTTGCTTGGGAAATATGTCAACTATAAAGTGAGATTTTATTAACCCAAATTATATTATGAACCTAAATATATTTTCAAACTATGAACCTAAATATTTAGGTTGGAATATTTTATCGTTGAAGAAAAAGTTGGATTATCAATGATGTTTGCTGCAAATTTTATTCTTAATTGTTATAAAACTTAAAAGTTAAAAGCTATTTAATTGTGAGTATGTTGTAATGGTTTAGAGTTTATATGTATTGGAAAGTTACATTTGATTCAAAATTGATGGGAAAAATAAAAATAATAAATAAAATCAAATTTATAATGAAAAATAAAACTTAATCTAAACATTTTAATGTTTTCTAAATATATTTTTTATTTTTATTTTTAAAATTGAATAAAATTTTTAAAAATATTATTAAAATTTTACATATTAATTATTAATATTACACTATTAAATTTTTCTAAGATGAATCTATTTATATATTTAACCATACAATTTAAATAATAATAAAAAATTAAAATTTCAATTTAAATAATAATAATAAAATTTCAATTTCAATTTAAATAATAATAAAAAATTACAATTTCAGGGAAAAAACAATGATATTCTTCTTTATACTCTTCTCGTTTAGAATTACAATACAATTAAAAGAAAGACGAAGAATCATCCATTCATTGCGGTGCTAATTTGCCATCTACAACATACTCACTTCCCACGTGCACACCGAATATTCTTCTTTTCCCTTCGCGATAGTCTCCTCTACCATGTCCCAGCACCTACCTCTGACTCCATGTGCGTCTGGCTTCTCGGCGTTGGTAGTTTGCAAGCTTTCTTAGATGCTACGTTGCTGTCTCTGTCAGCGGACTTGTCCACGCAGATGTCAAAGGGCCGGTGGGCTTTAGGTTGAGTGCTGTGCGCGGAAGGAGATCGACGGGTTTGGAAGGATCTGGAGGAAGGCAACCATAAAAGAAAGAGGGACGCTCCTCCCCTACATTTGCAATCGATGACGATGGAAGGTTTGGCTTTCCACCAGCAGGTGCTGCAACAATTGTCTCCAGGCTTCAGATTCCATCCCACGGACGAGGAGCTACTGATCCATTACCTGAAAAAGAAGGTCTCCTCCTCTCCTCTCCCTGCATCAATTATTGCAGAGATTGACCTGTACAAGCATGACCCCTGGGATTTGCCCGGTGAGTATCCGTCCAACTGGAAGCCCTTCCAAACCCGGGTTCATATGGGTATGCGTTACTTTTATTCTGTTGCATCCATACTTTCTCACTGTATGTATATGTGTTGACTGGATTTCAGCGAAGGCATGTTTCGGGGAGCAAGAATGGTATTTCTTCAGCCCGAGAGACCGGAAATATCCCAACGGAGCGCGGCCAAACAGATCTGCCGGCTCTGGCTACTGGAAAGCCACGGGAACAGATAAACCCATCGCTGTAACGTCGGGAAGCACGTCGTCGCAGAAAGTGGGCGTGAAGAAATCCCTGGTGTTTTACAAAGGAAGGCCTCTTAAGGGCCTCAAGACCAACTGGATCATGCACGAATATCGTCTCGCAGAAACCATGTTAACGGAGAGAAAAGGATCTATGCGGGTAAGGAAATTATATATAAATTTCTTTTAAGGAATTTAAATAGCAAGTCAAAAAATATGTCAGCCAAAAAAAGCTAACTTTTAAGCATGTAGTTGTTCAATCTAAATAGTTTCAGATACAAAACTTTCCAAAAAAGATTTACAGAACAAACCTAAAAACTTAAGTGTGTTGTGATACATATAATCTTAGCAAAAGGCATGACTGATACATATAATCTTAGCAAAAGGCATGACAGCTCGCGGCTTCATCTGCTGATTCCTTGGTTGAATGTGAAGTCTGCTTGAACAATTCTACATTCGCCATGAGTTGATGTACTATATCTTTTTCCATTGGTCTCTCACAATGTGAGTTAACAGATTACATTTGGTTAAAAGCTCCAGGATGCTCGCTCTTGGTCAAATTGACTACCATGTCTCCAAGTATATTACATTTTGCATCCACCACATTTATCTGATGTTTCTCCTACAGTAGAATTCCCCGATTTGGAAAGTGACATGGCTCTGGTGCTCATGGATTTTCTTTGAATTCATGAGAATCGACCTTGAATTTACTCCCCCTGTCTCAGCATCTCAGCAGAGCATGCCTTGTCCCTTAGAGTTCCTTATAGCGCATTTGATCAGTGAAACAGTAAACCAATTCACAAAGAAAAGAAGAAAAATCCAGGTTTCCTTCAGTGTTAGTCCTTAAATCAAATACCAGGTCGCACATAACCTAGGGCAGGAACCGACTTGGTTCATAACCATCCTAGTGAGCACTACTCAAGCTGAAATTTAACATGGGATTCCAAAGAAACAACAAGATGTTCGAAAGAGAGCAATATAAGCACCCATAAGAGAACATGAAAGAACAAACCACCCAGAAAGTTGTGAAAACTCAATCCTTTTCCCAATTGAAAACTCAGTCCTTTTCCCAATTGTTCCAATTCGAACTTGCCAGAGACCAGGGGCAAAGGGAGGACCCCACATTATACCACAACCTTCAGTAATAAATTGAAAATCTTCCAGTAAAGAACTAAAATCCACAAAGTGGGATGTAGGAATAGGCTCTCCCAAATTGAGACAAGAAGCTAACTGCCAATTTTTTAGAAAGAAAGGTAGGTAAAGTAGACGACTTACCTGAGTAACACGGGAGGAATAAAACCAATACCACCAGCCAGACCGAAAGTATAGAATCCACCAAAAAAAAACCTCAAGCTACAATACCGAAGATGCCCTAGGGAAAAAAAACCAGACCAGAGAGCCATGATCCCACAACGACTGTGGAAAAAACTATACACCAATTTAAAGTCACGGGAAGAGATGGATTGGAGCATGTGATTAGAAGGGCTGCATCACTTCTCGTGATTCCCTCTACAATGTGACCCGCTCGCTCTACAATGAGCCAGCGCCTACTTAAATGTGAATTACATGTCTCATCCTCCATCATATCAAGGTATAGGTTGGGTATAAAGCTTACCATTGATAATTATTATCCCTCCTTATACTAACGTTGATTGATATGCATAATTGGATGATACATAACTTGTTTTATCCTCTATATCACCAAAACTAAGAGGGAATCTAAAGGATCTTTTACTAAAGTTGATTGATATGCATAGTTGGATGATACTCACCAAAACTAAGAGGGAATTTAAATGAATAGTGTTCAATTTTATATGTATGAAAATATTTTCGGAGTTCTTGGTCACACACTAAATTAGCTTATGAAACCTCCTTGTTTGCGAGATAAGGGACCCTCTCCCTGTAGTTATGTGCAAAGATTAATGACAATTTTAATAAACAATAATAACAATAATCTAATTTCAAGGTCATGACCAAAAGAGACACCAAATTGGTGTATGAGACCCCCTTATTTGTGAGATAAGAGACCTCCTCTTTGCAACGTTTTGACTACTAAAGTCTACAAAGATGTACATATCCAAACCATATGAAAATGCTATTATTCAAATGGAGTTTGTGATAACCCCTCCTACACCTACCACCCCAAAGAAATACTTTTCTATATTCATGAATAAAATTCTTAACCATATCTTTAATAAATTATTTAACATAAACTATACCTAGTTCTACTACTATGAAATTAGGCTATACACAATAACATTAGTCATAACAAGTTAAAAGAACCTCTTATGTTAATTTTCTCTATATATTTACATCTTATTATTTATGTGTTTACTAAAAATACAACTTGATATTTTTTATTATTTTATAGTATGATATATATATATATATATATATATATATATTAAAAACATAACTTTTAAAAAATTATTAACATTAATATTATATATGTTCTTACTATTTTATAAGATGAATTTTGTCACGACCCCATAAGACGTTTGATTAGATCTTGCGATCATTTTCCTCTTGAGGGTATGCGACATTGTAATGGCTCTTACTTGGTTGTTTGGCACAACAAGAATACTTCGTTCGTACTACGTCTCTTCACCTAGAGGATACACATACTATGTTCTAGGCTACCAACGAGTCACACTGCTACTCTAGTGCAACTCTTGATTACTTAGACAATTGTTAAAATAGTTTAACATTTAGTCTTATTTAAGCATGCATCCATGAACATGAGAATCCAAGAGAACAACTGTGGAACAAAAATGAAGAAAAACACAAAAATAGTGCAGGCGACAAAAACTATGCCCAACACCCGACTAAGTCTTTGTTATTGCGGGACAGTTACAACATGAGCACTACCGACTCGATTTAGAACATGGTAGGGTCAAAGGAATCGCCTCACCTAACCAAGAAACTCAAGAACATATTCATCCCACCAAGACTTTCTGTTGCAACCGTCTCTGCAGCTTCTTACGGTGCACCTCAAACATGCCCACAATCATAGACTTGTTTTCCCTTCATTTCCATAGACTTTCACCAAGCTAAAACAAATTTTGGTTCTTGCTCACACATGCCTCCATAGACCTGCATTTTCAGACTTCCCCAAAACCTCACAAAACGTCCAACTCTTGGCTACTTGTCTTCCATCTTGGCAACTCTCCCTTAGTTTGTTATCGTAGACTTGCCTCGGGCTTTCTCTCCCAATCTCTTACAAAAATGTTCTATGCTTCCTTTGGTTGTGCACGCTTTCTTTTACATGGACTCCAAGAGTCACTTGTGTGAAATGTCATGTCTCTTCGGTGTGTCATGCCCCTTCATGAACCCACACTCATTTGACTTCCCATGCCCTTCTATGGACCTGGTGCGCCCATCCAAAGCTTGTGTTCCCATCAACCATTTGTCTCTTGGACTGATGCACCCCATCCTTGGGTGCACACTTCATTCCTCATGCGTTCTTCGTGTCGATAGTCGTGACTCTTCATGAATGTGTCGATGGGGTCATCTAACCTCTCCAATGTGTCCATGTTTCTGAGGGTAGGAAATTCCACTCCTTGGGCACACTCCCAAGTTTTCCCACCCTTGCCCAAGCGCAACCCAAGTCTCTCTCAATCAATATAGGGAAAGTAAAGTGTGTGCCCCCTTGGTGTCATGTTTCACCATCGTGCACCCAAGGTGCTCATGTCCACACTCAAACATCTTCATTCACACAACCGATCGCTTCCCTGCTTGTGCTCTTCATACGTCCATCGCCATATCTTCCCAAGGAGCATGCGCGCTCAATGGGTATCATGGGAGACCTTACATCCTCCCCCACTCCAAGTTGTTTTCATCCCAGGAAACATCTGTCGATATCCATGGCATCTCTTCCCCATCTTTGGATCTCGTCACCACTCAACGATTATTGCTTCCTCAACCGATGTCGTCAAGACAAGCTCTCCTAAAAAAATTATTCTAAGTGTGCCCAAGTTTTAGATGCTCTTAACCCATGATGTCTTTGATACTTCAACTTTGTTGTTTCTGTGTTATGTACATTGGACCCTCTCAAGTTGTGAACTGGTTGGGTGATCAATACAAATGTCGTGTTCGTCATTAGAGAATGCACATCTCCACATCCAACAAACTAATTTTTGTTCGCCTCATAATTATCCTATCCAAATCCTCTTGGTCTTGTTGAGTCACCCAATGTAGTCTCAATCAGTTCTTCTTACTTAGTCGAACCCCTTCATTTTTGGACAAGTTCCTACCCCTTGCCTCAGTTTGGAAAGTCGCCTCCACAACCCATCTATTGTCTTGCAACTTCCCTGCTTGCGTATTTTGATGACACATCTACTAAGAATTACCATTCATGTTTCTTTCTCCCGGTAACACGTTTCCATATTCTTCGTTTATCAAGTAGAATGTACCCAATAACCGCCACCAAGGCTATTGGTATACATCGTCTCTAACTTATTCTATATGCATAAGTATCACATGACCAAACAAACTTCCTTTGGTGTGCATCCCAACTCCTCAAGTAGTTATGCAGTAAGTTGGAAGTCGTATATCCCCATGGCCTTCCTACAAAATTTCATGATCATTTTTGGATGTAAGTCTTCATCTCCTACCTCTTCCACGTCCATCTCCAAATCTGGTTGAGTAAGTCCTCCATGCATTATCTCGACTCAACTCTTGGAGTTTTTGCGGTGGGTAAGTTTGTTGTTCGATATTCCACAACGTCCATAATATGATGTTGATGAATATTTACTTGGTGATGTTCCTCCTGCTCCATGGCAAGTGAAGATTCCAAATCTCTCTTACACTCATTTTCATGGTTCTACAGGTTCCTCAATCAACCAACCTTCCCCATGGTTTTCTTCACCGAAGTCCTTGTCACCATCTACTGCTACTCTTCTTTCCCCAAACTACTCAGATATGTTGTGGTGTGGATGACTTTTGGTTGCGAGGCTTGTCAATGCTCGCACTGACTTCTATCAACCTGATCACAGAGATCTGAGGCATCCTCCCAATCTTCCTCTTCATATTTAGGGGTGCACTTGACGTTATGGCCTTGTCGAAGAATACTTGGTGACTTTCGTGAATGAGTGAATCTTCTTTGGAAATTCCAAGGAAGTCTAAGCCCAATATCATCACATGATTTTCCAATGGAGCCACCAATATATCCAAGTTTCCAAACCACTCCCCAACTCTCAATGGCGTTGAATGAACAATCCTCATCACTGGAATCATTGTTGACTTCAACACTTTACATGTTCCATTGCAACTCTCAGGTTTGCGATGAAGACACTTCACGACTTGTTCACTCACAAAAGTGTGTGTTTCCCTAGTGTCAACCAAAGCTTCCATATTCATCCCACTCACTGTTGTGTTAACAAAGTAGATTATGTCAACTGCTTCACTTTGTGAAAACTATCCTTTAGCTCTTGTCTTAAACTCTTGCATGTGTTCCACTAACATTTCCATGACTTTGTTCATTTCTTTTGTTGGTTTTAGCACCTGAACTAGATTTTCCAAGGTTTCTGACTCCTCCACTTTTTGTGTGGGTCGATCCTCCTCCTCAACCAATAGAGCCAACTTCCCTTGCAATGAACAGTTCCTCATAAAATTATTTTATGAACATAGGTAACACTCGATCAACCTAGCTTTCTTCAGGATTGGTTTGGTTTGATTCTGTGTTGTTGTGCTACCTTCACGTTGGATTCTCTCCTCCCTAAGTGCTCCCAATGCAATCGGTGCCAAATTTTCATTCCTCTCTGACAATTCATTTATTCTATTGATCTTAGACTTTATCTCCACGTAAAATTATTCCATATTCTCCAAAGCCTCTTGGAGTTTCTCGAATCGTTGATTTGCATTGTCTCTCTCGACCTTCCAAGATTTGTCACTTGCATCGTCCATTTCGCTACTTGATTCTCATTACTTGGTTTTCTCAATAGCTTTTTGCAACTCCTTCGCATTGTCCCAGGTTTGTAATGATTCTTGCATTCGTCTACACATCCAAGTGCTTCGTTCACCCTCAAAAACGTCTCCATTGGTCCGTGTATGCACATAATACTGAGTTCAAACCAACCGAGATGGAACAACCCACCTTGTTGAATCGTTCACTAAGTTATATTCCCAACAATCTTTGCATTCGGGTGTGTGAAAAGTTCTGCAGTAATCCTGCGTTCATCTACTTTTCCCAAGTGCACAGTCCTCCTACAAAACTCTAATATTTCCCTAATCAAGGGTAAGCCCAGGTCTGCACACAAGTCACAAGTTCATCCATGACTCTTCCCTTAGCCTCCGTCACACACCACCAAGTTTTCACTTACGTCACTTTTGTGATGGGTCGGTCCATCGAATCATCACCAAGCTTGTTCCCATAATTTCTTCCAAACAAGTGTGACCCTCTCCCACCATTGTTCCATCTATAGTAGTGGTGAAGAGCACCAAACAGTTTATAAAGTTTTCTTTAATACCACTTGTCATGACCCCATAGGATACCTGATAAGATCTTTCAATTGTTCACCTCTTGAGGGTGTGTGACACTACAGTGGTTCTTGGTTTCTTGGCACACCAATAATACTTCGTCCAGACTACTCCTCTTCAGCTAGAGCATACCCATACTATGTTCTAGGATATTGATGAGTCACACTCCTACTCTAGTGCAACTCTTTATTACTTAGACAATTGTTAACACAAGATAACATTTAGTCTTATTAATAATGCATCCATGAACATGAGAATCCAAGAGAACAATTGGGGAACAAAAATGAAGACAAACACATAAACAATGTAGGTGACATAATTTGTTCCTAACACCCGACTAAGCATTTTTTATTTCAAAACACTTACAACGTGAGCACTACCAGCTTGGTTTATAGCATGGAAAATTCAATTGACATGCCTCACCTCACCAAGACACTTAAGAACAGATTCATCGCACCAAGACTTTCTATCGCAACTATCTTTGCAACTTCATACAGTGCACCTCATACGTTCCCACAACCACATACTTGTTGTCCCTTCATTTCCATATACTTTCATCAAGCTAACACAAATTTCAGTTCTGCCTCACACATGTCTCCACAGACCTATGTTTTCAGAATTCCCAAAAACCTCCCAAAACTTCCAATTCTTGTTTACTTATCTTCCATCTTGGAAACTCTACCTCAATTTTTTATTGCAGACTTGCCTCACACTTTCTCTCCCAATATCTTGCCAAAAATTCTCTATGCTTCCTTTGGTTGTGTGGCCTTTCTTTTATATGGACTCCAAGAGTTACTTGTTCGAAACATCATGTCTCTTGGGTGTGTTATGCCCCTTCACAAACCCATAGTCAACCGACTTGGCATGCCCTTCTGTGGACCCAGTGTGCCCATCCAAATCCTACGCGCCCATAAATCATTCATCTCATAGACCGACGTGCCCCATCCTTGGACGCGTGCCCCTTGCCTTATGTGTTCTTCGTGTCAATCGTCATGAATCCTTGTAGGTGTGTCGATGGGGTATTCTAACCTCTCTGACCTGCCCATGTTGTTGAGGGTAGGAAATTCCACTCCTTGGGAATGCTCCCAAGTTGCCCCACCCTTGCCCAAATGAAACCCAAGTCATTTCTAATCGTTCTAATGCAAGTAAGGTGTGTGACCCCTTGCTTTCACATGTCACCATCGTGCATCGAAGGTGCTCCTACCCACACCCAAACGTCTTCGTTTTCCCAACAGATCGCTCCCCTCCTTGTGCTCTTCATCTTCCCGTTGTCATAGTTTCCCAAGGAGCGTGCACACTCGATGGGTGTCATGGGAGACCCGACAATTTGCAATTTTGATAAATAAATCATGTTTCTTTTTAAATCAAATAGTTTAATGCTAATTATTAATTTAATATTTAATAATATTATTATATTATTTTACTTAATATATATTTTATAAATCTATTTTAGATGTTCTACCTTGTGTAAATGGAAAGGAAATAGAAATATTTGGAAGAAATGAAATATTTATGGGATGATAACTTCAAATATTTTTTTTAAGAAATATGGATTTAAAGTAAAAACTAAAACTGTTTTTAGTTGATTATAATAATTTATTTCTTTCAAGGTAAGGAAAGAGGTTAATGGTTCAAGACCCAAAGGCATTTGACATAAGACCTAGAGGAGACATTTGGCAGAAAACTTGGAAGAGGCATTTGGAGCAAGACCCCAATGTATTTTATTAGACTCGTAGTAGTGAAACCTTGTCCCTTGATAGACCATGAATGGATTATTTTAGGTGGCATGGTTTTCCTTGAATAATAATTATAAGTAATCTTTCATCTGTGAATAATAGCCAGTGTTCACTATATTCACTACCTTTTGCCAACTACGTTATGATACATTTTACCACCTTTGCATCCATTAGTCTTTCCATCAATCCTTCTAGTAAAAGAGAAGTGATTCTTTCCTTAGCAAGGGCATGAGTGATTCATCAATCGCTCAAAAATACAAGGAACACCTAAGAAGATTGCACTTGTGAGTGCTTCTCATGCATGCATCTGGAAACCAACCACTACCTTTAGGCACTCATTTTATGGCATACATATTTGTATCATGCACATTTATCATGTAGTATAGGTAAATTCAATAAAAAGAAAATAGCTTATATAATGCTTGTGTGTATTGAGTTGATGTCTTGTTGTTTAGTTTGTGTCTCACCAACAACGTACCCACAAAACCCTGATGGTGGAATTGTATACTTAGATATATGATTATTCTGGTGGAATGATGGTACAAATTGGTTTATGGAGGTTCTTTAGTCCTCATACCAAATAATCCATACTCTATTTAGGCACTTTAGTTGCTTGATAATCCAATCAATCCATGCTTTATTTAGTAACTTGAGTCTCTCGCCTCTTGGGAGAGGGTATTAGGTAAATAGTCGCGAAATGTTTCTATCATGCATACATATAGGGCATAGAATTTATTGGGTATCATTACTTAGGAAGGAAATCCTAATCATTGTATGCCAATGAGTCTCTCTCTATGGTTGACTTCTATACATCAATGAGGGAGGGAGGGATTGATTCTCTCTCTCTCTCTCTCTCTCTCTCTCTCTCTCTCTCTTTATGGATGCACATATCTAAAGAAATGATTTTCTTTCATGCCCCTCACTCCCTTATATATTTGTTGATTCAATCCCCATAACTTTCATAGGAAAAAATGCATGGTACAATGTAACGTACCCATTACTAGAAAACATGAAATTTTCTTTGATGCCAAATTGTAATGAACCTCTACCTACTAAAAATATATTAAAATGCACCAAGAAATAAAAATTAAACATACGGTAGCGGACACATAATTTTCACATGCTTCTACAAAAATAATAAAAACAATGAATGCAACTATTCAAGCAAACAAAAAGTACACAACATTCAACATTCATTTACACAGTGGAAATAACATGATAAAAGACAACATAAAACTTATATTTCTATGAATGAACTAATTGGTTGTGTATGAAGGACGTTCCTCCCATCCATATGATGGTTATTTATTTTATCTCAATAATAGGCCACACCCAAGCTGAGGCTGTGAGTCCACAAGGAGGTTTGGTCCTCTTATTTTTCCACTCTCCACTTCTAGTAGCCAAAAACCCAAGTTCTTCTCCAACAACAGTGCCAATCCACCTCTCTCTCCGGTCAACCTTCATAACCCAAGAAATGGGATAACCTTCTCTACTTTACAGTCCTTAAGGCCTTCCCACTTCCCTCCAGGTATCCAGTTCACTCGTTTGCCTATGAATCTCACAGTTGGGAACTCCAAGAACTCTCAGCTTCTCCAGAAGTTCTTACAATAGCCTTCTCAAGGATCTTGAGCCATTTCCTCAATATGAAAATGCACCATAGGCACACAACCCATTTTTATTGGCACATGGGCCACAATTTTAGCATAAACACAACCCAATAATGGTTTTCCTCCTACACAATAGAGTTGGTGCTCTTCTCAGCACCCCACTCCCCTCTTGTTGCCCAAAATTAGCATGTAAAAGTTGTCCTCCTTTTCCCATTCGAATTTCCATTTCTATCATGCATTTTGACTCTCACTCTTCCCAAGGTTGAATGCACTCATGCCCATGCTTTCACTAACTAAGTGAGGTGACTTCCTCACCTAACCTCTTACATGAATTCAACAATTGAGTGTCTAAGAAGTCAATGAAAGATTAGATTGTAATGAGACATTGACTTAGGAAAATAACTTGGGTTTCCTCTTGTATCCCCCTTTATCCCCTCTCTCATGGAATCATAGCCCGCCATCTTTATCATCCCTCTCGTATTGCAACCAAAAATTTACTTTTATTATTTATTCATTATACAATTTACATAGCTTGAACCTCATCCATATTGATCAGTACATGCTCTCTAGCCTAAGACATATCGACTCACCAACCTGATTCACATTTTCATAATTACATTATAATTTGTTGGGATTAAGACTGGGGATGTTACGCAAGGGAAAAATTAAAGTCCCTTTTTATGGATGTATTTATATTTATAGAAGCTTGGGTTTGGAACTTTATGCGTATTACATGCACGAGATCCTTATATATTACTCACCAATGAGCTTATATATTACTAGGATTTATGTGGATCAAACTGAGAGAAAAAATAAGATAGAATAAATATTTAAATTACATATAGCCTCGATGAATAGCTTCATTTTTGCACTCACTCTCTTACTCATTCATTAAAGGCCCCCACTATCTATCAAGAAATTAAACAGGAAGGAGGGATTTTTCTTGATTTCATAGCTTGAAATACTTTATTATGGGTATAATTATAATAATAAGGAGTTTCTCCCTCTCCCTCGAGTGGTTCTTCTCATCATTCAATCCTAGTAAAAATTATGGCCCTGGAACTATGAATAGCTAGTAAAGGAAGCTCAATTTGTCACAGCGATTGAATCCCCATAAAAAAAATGAATATTGGTGGGAAGGATTGAATTCTCCCTCTAATCTTGTGTTCATTTACAATTATCTCTATCTACCAAACCCTTATTCATATTAAAATGGTGTCTGATAACATCATGGAGGAAGTATGAAGGAAGTATGATTTGAGGCCAAGGTTGACGGCTGAAAAATTTAGAAGGGTTGATGAAAGTAAGGGAGGTGAAAAGGTAAGGAGGGACATAGATAATGGGGTTGATACCTGAAGAAAAGATGAATCATTTAAGGACTCTAATTTTGATAAGCCTATCATTCCTATCTAGGAGGAACCCAAGGAGGTTGAACAACCCAAAGATGCCCTTGTTTCTAGAACTAATGGGAAGGTCCTAACATCACAATAGTAAGTGCTACGTTAGTTTATCCTAATTCCAATACCAAATCCACATAGATATCCCATGTGATGCCTCCTCCATTTTATATAAGGCATGAGCTGAGAAAACTCAAAATCCATGTCTTTCTTTGAAGTTGCCAAAAAACCTAATTATAGGAGGGATGTGTGTGAGTTCCTAGGAGTTAAAGAGAAATGACACACCCATCCTACCTGAGTTCAATTTTCCCAAAATAGAAATGAGGGAACATCTACATCAAATGTAATGGTTCTCTAAGATGAAATTCCCCTACAATATGACTTTGTTAACCTCTAGGATGATGAACCTAGAATTGTTCTAGGAAACATTCAAGATGGAAGTGATGAGATCACCTTCCATTTCTATATTACTCTTGAACACCAAAACCTACATCTCCACAAATACCTATATGACTATGCAGCCTCACATTCTGTAATGCCCTTGGCTATCATGGAAAATATTAGGTTGGACATAAAAAGGCCCTAGAAATGTACGTTTTTTATTCCAAAAGGGTTCAATGTATGGGAATAATTAAGGTTAGCAATAAAGAGAACCCATATAGTATCAACAATAGACAAAATGATAGAAGAAACAACACACTTCCCTAATTGTAGAGCAGAAGTTGAAACCAAGTCTACCAAATTTGCAGTAGGAGCTCACTTT
Source organism: Picea sitchensis (assembly GCA_010110895.2). Classification (NCBI taxonomy): domain Eukaryota; kingdom Viridiplantae; phylum Streptophyta; class Pinopsida; order Pinales; family Pinaceae; genus Picea; species Picea sitchensis. The sequence goes on along the minus strand of SNQJ01S0181023.1, from coordinate 5,065 downwards.
GCTAAAGTAGCATTAAGAAATCCCACCAAATACCCTATAGTGACAATGACTAGATTTCCTACAATAGAAACAACCCATTTACCTAGGAATAAAGTTGCATGTTTAGCTCATTAAGTGGTAAATTATGTCTAATCCACTTCACTAGTAGTTTCTTACTCCCCCCAATTTGGTTGAAGCCTAATGTAGAAAGAATGTATAGCGATCACCAATACCTTAAGAGCCAAATATAGGTTCCTTATGGTAGCCAAAGATCAATATGAAATACAAAAATCAAGGGGAAATAACTAAAGGAAAGGTGAAAAAGGAGGGTTGGTGGTCAATAATTCCTTTCATAGAGAGATTAATAAGGAATAATGGGGTAAGGGTTGAGATAATGGAAAGGAAGTTAAGAGATTTATTTTCTTTTCTGAGTGAGTGACGAGGGAAAGGAAAGGAATAGATTGATTCTACATTCGAATGGGTGGGGAAGGTCTCCCCTATACATGGCACCTTCAGTCTTGCACCTTATCTTTCCCAACCACTACAAATAGGCCAAGGAAGGCCCAAAGATTTTATGTGTGATTTTTCTTCACATTGTCACCATTCATTGATTTTGGTAAGTAATGTAATGTAATCAGTAAACATAGTATTGTTGGCATTCTTGGGGCTTGTACTTATTTTCCACCCAAGTTGGTTGAGTGGTGATGATGACAAGGGGTGACCAACGGCTTAAGAACAATATTGGTAATATGTTTTTTAATTAATTGAATAGAAATAAATAGAAACGTGGGGAACGTGGACCATATCATACTCACCTATTCCAAATTTCGACCCATTCAACATTTTTACGTGAGTTTAACACACAATTAATGAGAAACAATTAAGAGGAAACAAATCCCTCACAAATACCTACCAAATACCAAATACCAGATACATGAACTCACTAATTTCCTCTCTCAAGGAAGAGAAAGAAGAGGAAGTGTTGCACAACATGACAAAAATGAGTGTCTTTCTTTGAATAGTGAATTCGATTTAAAGGTTTTTAGATCCAACAATGCATATCCCATCCTATACAACAATTATTACCCTATCGCAGGGTGCATATTGTTTGTTGTCTTTCATTGGCATGTATCAAATGCAATAATCAAACGAGTAAACAATATGCACCTGACAACAGAGTAATAAGTGTTATATAGGCTAGGATATACATCATTGGATCTAAAAAAACAAAATTGAAGGGTGTACATTTCCTAGACTATACAACATTTATTACTTTTCTACATTGTGCATATCATTTTCTAAGAAAGCCATGCACTACATGATTTCCTATTCTTTAACAGAAAATGTTGGAATTGAAAATACTCCACCCCTCACCATCTCTATCATCTTATTTCTTTTTTGTGGTTAAATCAATTAGGGACTTGTTCACTTCTCTTCTTTTTTTGGGTTACATTGAAAGACACTAGACCAATGAAAAATTGTTAATTATTTTCTATATCCCCTCCCTCCAATATGTCACTGAGAAGGATAAGTTATACTATGTTGATCGCTTGTGAAGTTCATATGACAAGATCAACTCCCTCATTACCCACTTGAATCAATTAGATAATGCAACCAATATATACAAGGTTTGTAAATCATACTGCTCAACCACTTTAGAATAGGGTGTGTTTGCAGAATACTCAAAGGTTAACTTACTATAATCCCCCTCAGCCACAACCTTCTCAAGATACTTTGTTGCATAATCTTTCTAGAATTCAAACAATAGATTATATTTTTTTAGTAAACCAAGTCCCTTTTCTAACCAAGCAAACGATGAGTTTCAAACAAATATTAAGAATCTTAGTTTTGAAGAAATGAGAAATTTTTCAATCCACCCAACCATTACCATCATTTCATTACCTATGGGGTATGAGTTACCTAAGTTTTACTTTTATAAGGGTGAAGAAGACCCCGAAAAACCATCTTGGAACATTTTATACAACTTGTGTTGATATAACCTATAATGATGGGTTATTACTAAAACTATTTCTTAGAAGCCTAATAGGATAGGCAATATAATGGTTCTACATAATCCTATGACACTCTTTGAGGGATTTGAAAACCCTAGGGGAAATGTTCGTTTAGCAGTTTTCACTAACATTGGAGAAACAATGACCATAAATTACCATATGATATCGATTAGATCATAGACTATTTAAAATGTTGGTAAGACTTCACTTTTGGATTTCCCATTTTGTTTTTTATTAAATTGATAGGAAATAAACATTTATAGTTGCTTGTAAGAATAACAGGACATACTATATAGTATTATGCACAACACTTACACTTGCCAAATCTAAAAAAGCTCAGTCAATTTTAAAAAGGCCAAGTGGAATTCCATTATTGGCCCCTAGACATGAGCAAAATGTAGTTTAACTTTAGGCAACTTTTAAGTGTAACTATTTTCAGTTTGCAATAAGATCCATGAAAGGTCCACCGGACAAAGAATTGTCTCTATAGAAACATTTCTTCCTCTTATTTCGTGTTAATGTAAAACTTAAAAGACATTCTCTTCTCAATAGGATTTGCAAAGTTTTTACGACTATGTTGAAAACCACTATAAAACAGTTTGGTTTTGTAAAGAGATTAGATTCACATTTTAGATTAAGAAGGTGATTGAATAGGAATTTATTCAAACATTTAGTACCCATTCCGAGCCGATTGTTGTCATAATGTTTGAGATTGGGATAATGGAAGAATTGGACTTGAGTGACGCCTAGAAATCAACATACAATATGTGATGACCCCAAAAATGAGAAAAACAAGAGCAATAGCATCAAGGATCAACCCTTTCAATGTTGCAGTTTTTGGTTTTTTGACATGAATGCTTTGCTTGCTAAAAAGACAATAGTTAAATCACTAGAAAATCAGATCTAAACTCATCATAGAAAACCCATGTTTTCAATTGAGATTTGTAGAAGAGATTTAGATTCAATGTATTATAAAAAAAGTGGATGAGAAAATGATCGTATTGTTCAATCATCGATGTCAATTGTAAAAAATGAAGATACATACCTGAAATTCTTCAAATCTATCTAAAACATTCCTCAAATCTGCTCAAAACATCCCCGAAATCTGTCCAAAACGTTCATGAAACCTGCACGAAACATATTGGAACAGCTAGCAAATTTTCAAGTCCTCAATCAAATCCCCACAATTTGGAGACATTTCCAAAGATTCCCCAACTCCCCAAAACACCTAAAAAAAAATGTCTATGAAGGAAGTCTTTTTTTTTTTTGAAGGGATGGGTTCCTGTGCAACAGAGAAAAAGATACTAAGAAGATGCTAAATTCAATAAAAATTTTTTTAACAAGACTGGAATGAAAGAGACCAGAAAAGCCATAACAAGTCCCATTTTCCAATCTGTACAAGAGAATACGCAAAATAAGTTGCAAAGCTAATTGCAATTAGTTGCTTACACGTCCTTCAAGCGTTTAAATCATAGGGGTTTAATGCTTGATCTCCCATAGACAAGAGCGAGTCAAGGCAGTCGACAGAGATGGTGGCTACCATCACCGTTTTTCCACGTAAAGGGGTTTGGGTCGGTTTTGGTGACAGCTAACAAGGGTGGTCCAAGATTTCCGGGACTGGACGTGAAGCTCCTCAAAAAAGAATTAGAGAAATATGATACAAATTTACATAATTTTGAATTTGTCGCTTATTAACTTATGGATGTTGTTATCTAGGGAGCAATAAAATTTAAGGAATATGATAAAAAATTTAGAGTTTAGAATTTGTCCGCTTATTAAGTTAATAACGAACTTCTATTATTTAGGGTTTTGCTGCGCGGTTTATTGATTACAGCTTGTGTTGTTTCAGTTAGACGATTGGGTGCTGTGCCGGATATACCAGAAAGTGAGTCAACCTGCCAGGGTCTTCTCGTGCCCCGAGCTGGAAGCGCCGTCACCTGCTGACGTGCAACAAAAACTGGCGATGCCCAAATTCGGTTCTTCCTCCAGGCTGCTTCAGAATGAGGGTCCGTTTATGGAGAGCTTTCTAAGCCATGGCACGTCAGATGCCAACGAGGCCCATTCTTATATGGAGCCTTCATCCTCCCACCAGGTAGTCCCCGAGCAGCAGAATAAGCTAAACTCCAACCCCAGAGGCCGGGTGCCAATGTCTATGGATCTCAACGGCGATGAAGCCTCCTCCGTCAATGCTAACAAGAGGCAAAACACCCAGAATCCATCATCATCATTACATCTTCAATCTTGGAATCCGTACGTGGCAGGGGTAGCGCTCGATGAGCACAGGCATCGATTTCCCTTCAATAAAAACAGCAACCCTGAACTGCCAGCCTGGCCACTGCCTCCAGGAAACGTGTGGTTATCGTATGACAGTGGATAGCTATGGAAAGTGGGGTGTCTTTCTTTTTGGAAAAGAGAGAAGTTGTCTTTCTTTTTGTGAAAGAGAGAAGCCAGGGATGTATATAATTCTATTTTTTTTATTTGAATTTTTTTATAAAAAAACACAAGTTTTTAATCATTAGATTTATTAAGATATTGATTTACTCAATATCTAAAACAAAGATATGCTCTATTATGAAAAAACATTTTAGAATATGTTTTTAATCATTGTAAAACAAAAATATGCACTATTATGAAAAGCATTTTAAGATTAAAATTATTTGAAATTCAAATCTTTTCTAAGAATTTTAAACAAGGATTTGTATCAGATCTTTGGTTGACTCCTACAAAGTAGGACTCAAGGCACATGAGATGAATAATTGTTTAATGGACAAAGGTACATATAGCTGGTAGAAAAATGCATCCATTTACATAATCAAGTTGTTTGGTTAGTTTATCTATATTTGATTCTAGTTTAAGTACTTAAAGTTCACTACATTTTCATTGTGCAATTGCACAATGAAACATATTTGTCATATAAAACATATATGATATATGTTTTATATATAAAACATATTTATATAAAATATATATTTTATATATATATAAAACATATATGATATATGTTTTATATATTATATATATTTTATATATAAAACATATATAATATTAAAGTTATAATAAAACATATTTATATA